>JABASF010002330.1:0-15342 GCA_019776145.1 Harlomillsia oculata
AGCAAGAGGAATTGCCGGTATAATTTTATACGGTCGTGTATTCCAATTTTGAGATTTCCTTTCTCATTCCTAGAAATAAAAAGAATCAATTTTGATTACAAAATTAAACTTAAACTATAAAACTTTGTTATATTTACCCAATACGATTCAACCAGAACAACGAGAGACACATGTAAACTTTGTATGTGACCGTGTGCAGCCAAAATGTCGATATGAGAGTTTGAACAACATACATTTCATAGAATAAAAATCCAAGATAATAGTAAATAGTTTTCATGTCATCTGGGAAAACTGAATATAAAAATTGTTTCTCGTTTGGAAATAGAGCAAAGTTAGCAGCTCCAAAAAGCAAAGGGGATGTCAAAACTCCAAAGTACATTAGGATCAAAAACGGGTATACGACTGAAATTCGTTCAACAGGAAATGTTCCTGAAAAGTATAAATTAATTAACTTCCCATACAAGACGCAGAAAGTTTGCTTGATAGTTAATTGTCGGATTGTCTCACGTTCTAATTGCTGACTCATCTTCGTGATTTGATTGAGCACAAACATGACTGTGGATCCATTTCGGCGAAAATTCTTTGCACACACGGCTGAGAACATGGAACAAGCTGGATAAAAAACCATGATGGTCAGTCCTGCATAATCTTTCGAACCACTTTTCAATTCCGTACATAATCTTACAATTTGGAACAGTGCATATGCAAATGTCAAATGGTAAGAAAATGTATAAAACAATCGTCTAAAAATCCCTTTGTTCAATTCAAGCCTTTCTGCCTTTCTATTCCATTTAAAATTACAATGACCGAATCTGTTTAAAAAGATAATCCCTCTTCCAAACCAAGTCGTTACTAAACACGTTAAATGAGGCATTTTATTTTTAACGGACTACGCCTGTAAATCTGTTCTGAACTAAATTCAACTTTGACTGAATCAGTGTTCTTTGGTTAATAAAATCAGTAGATCATGTCCATAACATTCATATAAATAACTACGTGATTAGTTTGCTTTTCCATATTTACTGAAGTTAAATACGTATAGTTACTTATAAACAATTATTTGATCAATCCGTATTTTCCATTTTAAAAGCTAAAATAGCACAATCGAAAATCTATACCGAGTTTACCGAGAACGAATAATGCGAACATTGCCACTGACATTCCATGCATGCGGCCAGACGTCTTATTAAGTATTCAATAGTGTTTGATCTCTCTATATTTGAGCCTGATGGCAATGTTTGTCAACTGAAAGTCAGTATAGCACTTGACTTCTTCTCCGCCACTAGCATTGACAATGGAAAGGAAAGGACAAGGAATACAATAAGAGAAACTAATGTTGGTTTGTTGCTCATCTCGTTGACAAACGGCATGAGACGAGAAGACTAATGACATTAACCGCTACGTTTAGTACTATTGCATGAATGACTACGAGTCAAACTGTTCATGTCTTTTGTACTCGAGTAAAGGGCCGTTCTAAAATTACACGACAATAGGTTTCGGTTGCACTTCCCTGCTGCCTGCTCACCAAAGCTCAAATATAGGAAGTATTACAGGTTAGCTTTAAATGGTATTAAACGAAACGACTGACTTCCTTTTATTAGAATTTCAAATGCCTAAGCTCAAACAACGATGATCTTTTCAAGCCTATATCTATAGGCTCTCAGGTGTAAAAATAGTGAGAAAAACTATGATACATTGGACTACATAGGCAACGACCATTGAGTCAAACGAAGAGGACAAACAATGCAGAAGTAAGGTGTAACTGGACTTTTTCTCAAACTGCTTCTGGCTTTTGGCAAAATCCTTAAGTTTACGAATTCACACAAGATTTAAGGATTTGAGAGTCACCATAAGCCCAAAGAGTACAGTACGGAAAGGGGAGAATTGAGAAAACGTGTGCAAAATTCACTAAATGAAAAATGATAATGGCATGACCAGTGAGCACGAAGGGACGATGCTTAATTTTTAATGGTAATCGTCCTTCCAAGTTTTACATCTTAAATGGCAATAAAACATGAGAACAATAATTTTTGACCACTTCTTAATTTTATGAAGAACTTTATGGTTTGTTTGGGGTTTGTCCCGTTGGTTGGTTCCGTCCTACATTTTTGCATTTTATCCAAGTTTTACATCGTAAATGGCAATAAAACATGAGAACAATAATTTTTGACCACTTCTTAATTTTATGAAGAACTTTATGGTTTGTTTGGGGTTTGTCCCGTTGGTTGGTTCCGTCCTACATTTTTGCATTTTTATGAGCGCTATATAATCCTCGTCTTGTTAACAATGCCGGTGCGTCCTCTTTACCGCTTGCGATGAAGCGTGGAAACATTTTGTTGTTCATATGCTTCATTTGCATATTTGCATTAAATTCCTGTGTGTCCCATTATTGGTATCTCATGTTAAAGATGAAGATAAACAAATCTGTTTAGCACCGTATGAACAATGTATGAGCTCGTCTTTTCATTCCATCGCATACAGTAACAAGTACATCCGACGTCTTGTCAAGTCGGTTGAACTGTCGCGTTCTGTCATCTTGTCCATTGTCATCGTCACAACTCTCAAGTCACAACACCGTTTCATTTTCAATGTCTAGCGTGTGTGTTGGTATTTGAATATTCGAGTTTCACTTCAGCTACAGTCATGATCATGATTGTACATTTTAAAAAACGAGAGAGTTTGAGTTGTAGTGTCGAGACTCACGGTGCTCGGAAAGTCGCAACCTCGCAACCCTATTTTTGTGACGGCTTCATTTTCTCATACTGCATAATTGCATTTTGCATGGAATAATGCGTTTACCTGTTTGCTCACGCTAAGAGTCTTATGTGAAAACGCGTGTGCATTGTGCATCATAGTAAAAGTACTGACTAGAAACTTGCCAGTTTAGTTTGTAGGGCAGTGGACTCAAAGGGTTGACCTACAAGTGCGTCCGATGTGGAAACGACATGAATAGGAGAGTCTCGTCTTAGTTAGCTAATCAACATCTTCAATCCAAACGCAAACTGTTGTGTGTTGTACATCATGCAATGTATCGTAGTTTCAGTTTCATAGTCCACCTGCACTCACTCGCATTAGCATCGTCTGAGCGTCTTCTTGTGCAAAAGTGCCAAAGTACCAAAGTGCATGCGGACAGCAATCTCAGCAAGCTCTACAAAATCTCTCTCATCGTTTTCTCAATTCCATTTTTGTTTGTGTAGTTGAGTTGGTGTTTGCATGTGTAGGCAATAGGAAACATAAAAACTCAAAGTGAAACAATTAATTCAATTAGGTGTGTGTAATTGTGCTTGCAAATCCTTTTGCGTCGTTTCTGTTTTAATATTTGACATAGCGCAAAACTGGAAGTACCTATAATTTTCCTGCTGGAAACTGGAAACGCTGAAAAGCATTCATTTGCAGTTTTGTTTGACAGGACAGAATCAACGGCGAAATTCATTGAAAAAATTGTGCTTTTGCATTTTGCTACATTACTTTCATTCGTAACCTAAAATATAGTTAAAAATAGTTCACGAATTTTACTACTGGGTCATCTTGACAAAGTAATTGGACTAGGAGGTGGTACAGTGGTTTGGTGATGGTTCCTGTCACAAGTGCCGACAGGGATGATGTGACACAAGTGCTCATAACCCCACACACAGAGTAGGTCATAAAGGTGTGAAACCGTGAAGTTGAAGTGTGAGGAAAATATACACAAGTATATTTCATTAGAAATATGTGGTAAATGAAGATTTTCATACAAGACTGTACAAGAAGCCTATATTTGTCCTTCTGAGAGGAGACTTGTGCCGTGCCACTAATATGCAAGTTGCAAAGGTGTCAAAGTTTTGAGGTATGTGAGTTTGTGAATCTTGAATCTCTGCATTTGAATTTTAACCTTTCCTACTGTTAACGAGCCACGAGCGAAGTGAAGGAGGAACAAGCGCAATAAAGCAAAAGCAATTTATTGTCAGTAGTCAGTACATTACAGTGAGATTGGTTGCAATTGCAAAGTCAGGTTACGCTACTGTATGATTTGATTCATATGTAGATTCCATTTTTCCATTACTGACGAGTGTGTTGAATTACTGTATTGACTACAAGTCACTCTCAGTTGAAAGTGAGAAAAAGGTACAGGAGCAAATAAGCTTGGCACATCGCACACACAATCTAACATTCACAAGATTCCCAATCCACATCCACGATTCACCTTTGTACAAAAGGTGCTTTTCCAAAAGGTGTCTGATCAAGTGGATGGATGCTGTATACTAATGGATTTCATGTTTTCATTGCACTATACAAACGCTATATAGTCAACTGGAAGTAACTGATGAGCCATCAGTTGCTCGGCTAGTGAAAGTGAAATGTGACTTTTTGGGTGGATCCTTTGTCTGGCTCGTTGACTTGTGTCTTGTGTGGTGTTTGGCTACTTGTTCCAACAGTAATTTCCTTTGAGTCCTGCGCCACAAAGGATACAATATACACAAATCACCGAAATAAAATCCTTTTCTTACTTGGTGTTGTTCCTTTTTCAAATATATAATAAGCGTCTTTTGAAAACTATTCCTCAAAGAAACTACCAAACTAGTGTGTGCGTGTAGAGTAGATGCAACTTGCAAGTCGGAAGGAAATAACGTGTCTACAAGTTTGAAATATAACTACAAGTGTGAAATTGATAATTGCATTTACTATATAATTATGTTCTGTAGTATATTTTAATTCAATTTTTTGAAATCTCATCAGTTATGGCAGTGAGTCAGTTCTTTTCCGTTGGAGCTTCTTTCTTCTATGCAGTCGCAGCACTGCTGGACGGTGCCAACAATAATGCAGGTGTGCAACAAACACTCGTGAGGAATTTTCAATCTGCCCCAATGCATTATGTTCCCGTGTCTTTGTTCACGACACCGAATGACGCGAGTCAGCAACAGGTCTTTGGACGTTCGAACAACGTGAACATTGCGTAAGTGAACAGATCCATACAAAATTCCAATTTTGAATTCATTTTGAGAATTTGATTGCGGTTAGCGGCAGTGAATTTTTGTGCAAAGTCACGTTTCATTCTTTTATCATGCGTATTTGATTTGAGATGATTTTTCCTTTTCATTTTATACGTATGAGCTCATCTCACATTCAATTCCTTGTTGGAGTCAGGCAGTGTGTCAATCATAACGAGAGCTGCATAATTAGTTATTGTCCAATTTTGCAATGATGTGTAACACTGAATGACCTTCCACAACGAGATTTCCACATTATACTACACCAATTTATACCACATTTTACTAGTTTGTTCTCATTACAAAAAATTGTGAATTATAGGCCTCCTATGCCACCAATCGTGATTCAATCCATGCCAAGATATCCAACACGGGGAAGAGACATTCCACTTCCGCCGTTACCATTTTTTAACGCTGTCCAAGTCGCACCACCGGCGCCAGAACGGGATCCCATTGCAGAAATTGAGGCTGAAGCTGCTTCCAAAGTGCTGACGAATATAGTCAACCCAAGGTTCAGCAATTACTCTCGGATGAATTACATTCCTATGGAACTGAATTACTACGATGGACAAACCATTGCGACTGTATTCACGGATGCGTCTGGGAATGTGAGCCGGTGTAAATTGTTAGAAGTCAAGTACGTCTTCAAGATTTCTAATTATGCAATTTTTCTCCTGTGAAAACTTCAACTTAAATGATGCTAACTTAATACAGTAAACCAGAGGAAGCAAAAGAAGCATTGAAACGACTAGCAGAAGAGAAGAAAATTCTGGAGAAAGCATCTTTTAAAACAGTGCTCACGATAATTACGGCTTGTCAAGCGCTGGACCCAATGGCAATGACACAAATGAATCCTGGTGACGCACCGCCATCACCTCTCGCAGCTCTCATAGAAGAAAAACGCTACAACATGTGGTCCGTCTTATCTGGAATCTTACCAGGTTTGTTACAATCGATTTTGAGTTGGCCTTATCATCGTGTTTTGGTTGTATATGCAGTTTCGTTTTTCAATGAAACATCTTGCTGCAAACCATTTAGGTAGTTATTGGCATTGTTAGATAATTGTATTACTAGTTGTACTTTCTTGGTACACTGCTTCTAGATTTGGGCCAACGTAACGTATATACACAGAATTCATTGAGCATCATTGCATTGTTGCTTTAGTTTATCTTGTACCAACGCAGATGAAGTTATTAATTCAGCACAAGGTTGGAACTTATTCCCAATTGCAAGCCCTTGTTGCATGCATGAATTCTCATCTCATTTTGGGAATCAGCAGTAAAAATGCAGCACAACAGACCTGACGATGGTTATGATTTCAATGAAATTCGCCAATGTTATTCCCTGGTTTAGTATTGTAAAAGGTTGTTTCCCTATGATTTCGTTAGTGGTTGGTACGAAAAGGTAACCTCTATTGAGTATATATTCATTAAGCCATCAATCAAAAACTATAATAAGAGTTTGGTAAATCTGGTCGCAAGTCGCAACTGCGGAGCTGTTCTTTTGTGCTTTTGAAACTATTTGTTTCAAATTGCCTTACAAAAGTATTAAAATGCAAGTCAGCGTTGTTCAAATGCGAGCAATCGTCACAGAAAATTGCACAGCGGCAAAGACGGCGAGAATCAGGACATTCACGTTCATTTATTCTTCATGACCAAATGAGTTATAAAAACAAGCAATACGAATTCCTGCTTATTCCTGTAAACAATGTGATTTTAAAAATAACTTTTAGAAAGATCATCTCTTAAAGCCTTCAAACTTTATCGTGATAAAGGTGCTTTCCTTAAGAAATTTTTACACAAGTTTCTTTGCGGAAAGATGCATTGACCAAGCGTTTTATGATATTAAATTTTGAAACTTTGCAGTTCTTAGAAGTCAAAATGCAGGTCTTATTGTTTTATCGTGTTAGCTGTTAAAAGAATGTGTCATTAATCATTAATTATTAAGTTAACATACTTGGAATTTTATCCTGAGCGGAAGCCGCCAACGCAAATCAATCTTAAGTGTCACCAGTTCGTGAACAATTTGGTTCAATCATCAATCATTGAAGCAAGAACACGTTTTACTAATGAATGAACGGAAAAATAAATAATAAAGGTTGCTCTTGTGCGACATTTCGTCGATTTCGTAGTAGCAACAATAATGTCATTGAGGTTCACAGGAATGTCACCTTGATTTCACCTTTCCTTGTGTCATATTAAATATTAACATTAAAATTGCACGAATCGAAGGACTTTTTTTGTAGTAGTGAACAGATATGAAGCAGAATAAATTACGGGGATTATAATTATAACGTTATGCAGTGTTGCATGAAATCTAAATACGGCTTTAGTACTATATCTATATATAATATAATGTTGAATTGTAAATTCTTGATTCTAGGAACAAAATGGTGCGGGCTGGGAGACATTGCAAAGGAGTACGATGACCTGGGTCGTGAGAGAAATTTGGACAAATGCTGTCGGGCTCATGACCTTTGTCCTACGAAAATCAAAGCTTTTCGTTCCCGTTATGGTCTTGTTAATTGGTCTCTTTATACCAAGTAAGCGATTTATAGCGTCTACCGAGTTGCACTCACATCAGTTGCAAATCATGAATATTGTGCTTTTTTATCCTAAAGGTCACATTGCGACTGCGATTCCTTGTTGTATGACTGTTTGAAGAAAGCAACTCATCCTACGGCGGATTTACTAGGAAACTTCTACTTCAACGTTCTTCGTGTCCAGTGTGTCGACGATGACCAGAGCAACAATACCAACGTGCCTTTTGATGATCCAGAAGCTCAACGACTCGTCTTCCGAGAAGTCCGACGTGAATTTTAGCCTGATTAGCGAGTCATGACCATGTGATTATAAATCTTATCACTTAAATGCTCAATCATTCCATGAATTTCAAATATATATAATAATATTATTGTGTAGGTAATCCTGTATACAAAAAATGTCAAACATTTATAAACAATGCATTAACATTTATACAATTGAATGGAACAGTTGGGAAAATATGTACCAAGCAAAACATATTAGGAATGGCATTATTAAAGGTTTCTCAAAAACTTCTCACTATTCTTAAGCAATGTAAGAATAAATTGTAAAGTTTAAAAGGATGGTATTTATGCTTATGATTGTTAGATTTTCGCGTGCTTTCATCCTTTACTGTAATCTGTAACTATACTTATATATTGTTTTGGTGATTTCTTATTCTTTTCTGAATCCTTTTACGGGTTAAAAAGTTAAAAGTATTGGGTGCAACGGTTGAAACGAATTTATATTAAACACTGCAAATCAATGAATTCTATGAATAAATGGCAAAAAATCAAACACGCTAATAATGGGTTTCGTTTCTGATAAATGTAATATATAATGCTTTGTTTCTATAACTCATTTTGTTGAATGAACAGAAAAACATTGTTTAGATGTTTAGCCCTTGAAAGCCTAATATTGTAATAGGATAGGACGAGTCCTCAGGACGCAAAAGATTCAAAATATTGTTTTGACCTCCATCCTCCGTCATTTTGGAAGTTAAATTGAAATAATATATAGGTTATCATCATATTAAATTGATGTGAAATTCAAAACTCAATCGCAAGGAACAAGAAAGTCATGTAAGTGAAAGTACATTGATATAATTCTAGGGTTTTGTGAATCTTGTGAAGTTGAGCAATGAGAGAGATTACGATTCGTGCTGTGTCACTGTTATTAGCCATGACACGATATTATTGAATAGAAGTCATAGAGTATTTGTTATTTTTATACGTTCATGCAGATTTGTATGCAAAAACCGTGATCATGCGTGAGGACGCGGAGAAAGTCATCAAGATATCCTTAATCAAAATAGATAAATGCAAGGATGGTTCACTTCTTAGGCAATTGCTCATCGTATCCGTTCTGAAAAACGCTCGTCGGAGTGCATGCAATGAGAATTCGAAAACGGATGCTCATCCTACGACGAAACCAGACCTGTGTTTACCTTCTAATAAAGGATTGCGGTTTGTAGAGTTCGCCGGCGAAATCTATGCAGACATAGACATGACTTTCTTATCTGACGTTGAGCTACTGGACGAGAAAGTCATCGAGCCGAATGTTAACCTTGTTAGCAGTGAAACCAGCGAAGCTTGCGTTAGTACTGCTAATGCATCCAATAATGCTGCTATTGATTCTGTAACTTCTACTGTGTCCTTGTCGTCGTCGGATTCTTCGTCACCCTCAGTCAAACCAGACAAATGGCGACGAAAACGAAAGAAGGGCGGTAATGAAAACGATCAACCTCAAGTTGACCCGGTACGAGTCCCAGGTCGTGCAATACGCTCGCGGCGGGTTACCATCGAATGCGAACCACTAGGTCAATTAAATCATCAATCTCTACAAGGTCTGAATAGTCCGAATGCAGTTGGAACCGAAACTATAATTAGTAAATCTGAAAGGAAACAGGAGAGGAAACAGCGGAAACCAAAAACTGAATGTTGCGTCATTAATTAATTTATATAAACTTCATTAGCACATTGCCGACATTTTGATATTGATAGTAGCAGTAAATTGTGTCGTTTTATATGTGATAATGCCGATTAATACAATGTGAGTGTTAAGTTAAATATTAAAATGTTAGTAAATTATACGGTTTATTTAGTTGTTGTAAACAGCAAAAATCGCGATTGTGATTAATATGTAGTATGACGACTGCAGACTTGTTGATGCGGATTCTGCTGGGACAATTATGGCGCCGCTCACCGGCCCACCTTCGGAGCTTCCCACTATAAATGCAAAACATAATTAAAATTAAAGCTCAAGTTACGGAGACGAATGTTACGATTACAATTACAACTTGTATAAATCTTTGTTCAGATGGAAAAAATAACTCACGAATTATCCCATTCCCCTTATTGCATTTATTGGAACGACACACTGTGTAGTGTTTTGTATAATGAGCATCAGAACGAACTTGATTACGAATTAAGGGGTCTTTGTCGCAATCTCTCACAAAACCGACTACTTTTCCTGATTACAATAACAATAGCATTGTTAGTTATAAATTCATTAAAGACACTATTGTATGCATTTTCCTCACTAACCTGGAATATCTGTATATTCCGTTCTGACTATTGTACAATAGCCATTATTGGGACATGGGACCAACGTTCCTCCGTGGTTCACGTCGTCCGGAGATTCCAAACAGGTCAAATCATGCGCCGATGTACTGCACTGATAGCATTGAATTTCATCTTGACCTATCAAATTGAAAACTCAATTAAACTCCAAAACAATTCCAAGGAAAAGTTATGACATAATATTGCATGGCTTGCTTTACTCAAGATTTATTACCGGTACTAAACGTAAATGTGGAAAACACCAGGACGTATAAAAATATCAACACCGATGCATGCATTTTCGTGACAGGTTAATAATCCTTTCTAATGCCACAAGTAGTTTTCACTAAACCAAGTAAGTTAAATACTCTAATTCGTCACTGTCTGTTGGACGGTATACAGTTTAATGTTTAACTACAAATGACTCTGTAAAGAATTTAACCTTGTCAAAGTTTTGACATTATTTGCATGCATATCAGGCTGCCCAGGATGATTCGCATTTGGACCATGCATTATCTTTGTTGTTATCAGCAGTGTTGATTTTTGGTTCCTAATTGTTCGATAATTCCATAATTCGATTATACGCAGTATCTTGTACTTGTACTGTACTTTCCTTATTGTCAACGTTTATATGATTTATATCCTTATCTTCCAGTGTGATACAAAAATGGCGAAGCAGTGTACAATCTAAAATAAGCAATGACTAATGATAATGACAGACAAACTCAAAGTGATAAAAGAATGAAAGAGGCTGGATTATCATTTTCATGGTTTGCGTTTTGATTTGACTTGACTTGAGTTTCAAACTTTTATTTGCATAAAGCATAGAATCGATGCGTCGCGTCGTTGTTGCCATCATTATTTTACTCTATGTCTACTCGGATTCGGAGTTATACTTAGCAAGACGTCTTTGCCAAGATATGATTATGAATACTATTCAAACATTTTATGAATGGAATGGCAAACATCTTACAAACTTAATTTGGATTTCATTCCTATCGGAAAAGCTGAAAGATGCAGATTACAGAACAGAACTAGAACTTACAGAACTTGTCTTTGTTTCCAGCAAAGAAAAGTACCTAAGTGTTTCTTTATCGTTTCGTCTGGAAGTCTGGCGTGGATGCAAAAATGCATTTCTGAGAATGAATGAGAACAAGTGTTTTGCATTGTGTCACACTCACGCCCAACATAACATCCATATCCATAAAGTGTAATTTACGATCATTTGAGTTGTAAAAAGGTATTAAGTGAAATGGGAAACCGCATTATTGCATGCATCTGGGAAAGGTTATGGAAAGGGATTTGTATGTGCCTAAATGTTTTAGACACAAAACACCTTTTCCCATCAAATGTCAATTTTTTATGTCACTATCAAAACCGTAATTTATAGTTAACAATTAAACTTCATTTTTGGGATGG
The DNA here is from genome assembly GCA_019776145.1 of Harlomillsia oculata. NCBI lineage: Eukaryota > Metazoa > Arthropoda > Collembola > Entomobryomorpha > Oncopoduridae > Harlomillsia > Harlomillsia oculata. The sequence continues at coordinate 11,470 of JABASF010002330.1, forward strand.
AATGAAAAGAAGATGAGACGGGCAACAAGTGGACGGCTCTAGAGACTTGAACACGTATTACAACCAACTATTGCCAAGCGGACGGGATGGCCGAGTGGTTAAGGCGTTGGACTGCTAATCCAATCTCCTCTGGAGGCGAGGGTTCGAATCCCTCTTCCGTCGAATCATTTTTGCATCTTTTTTTGATATGATTGTCATTTCATTTTGGTTTGATTTTGTCACAGGAGTGACAGGAGTGACATTGTAACAGTTTCTACTTTCGCTGCTAAACAACATTTTTGTTTTGCCGGTAATCGGTAAGATGATTTTGAGTTTTTGACAAGTACACGTTGTGTTGTGTTGTACGGTACAGCAAGTACAGCTACAGCTGATTTGTAAATGAGGGATTCATTTATTAGTTTAATATTTATTAGGTAATCAACGGATTAAAAATGGACCTGGAAGACAAGGACATGTCGTCAGGTGAAGAACACGAGGAGGAAATAGAAGGAGTTGCTAATGCAATTCGGAATTACGAATCAGATGAAAATGACGGTGTTGGCAGTGTCCGAAATCCAAGCAAGTCCAACAATAATTAAATTTTTTATTAAATCAATAATCACTAAATATAACCTTAATAAAATCTGTAGGTCATTGTCTGCTTGTATATAAATGATATATGTGATAATGAATAATGATAACAGATGATCCGGGGGAACGATTGCTCAAAGCAGCGGAAGCCGGCAAGAATATTGTAATTTCCAAAATTTTGGAAGAGGATCCCAATCTTGTTCATTATCAAGATCAAGACGGGTATTCTGCATTACACCGTGCTGCTTATTGTGATCGTTCTGACACAATTCGACTTTTGATTCAAAAAGGTGCAAAAATTGAATGCAAAACTGAAGATGGTTGGACAGCCCTTCATTCTGCATCCAGGTGGAATGCATATCACGCTGTTCGTGCTTTGTTGGACAACGGTGCTGATATCAATGCTAAAACACTGTCGAGTAAGTTGTCAGCTAGGTCATGTCTCCTCATGTCAAGTCATGTCGTGCCAACATGATGAATGATGCCATCAATAGGCACGTTACGTTGCACGTAAACTGTTCCCCTTCTCCTTTACTAATATCGTTATCATTGTCATTTTGTACAGATATAACACCGTTACATAACGCAGCTAACTACCGAAACAAGGAAGTTGCCATAATGCTTTTAATGTCACCATTTATCGAAACCGACATTAGAACCGGAAGCGGGCAGACTGCCTATGATATTGCCGTGACTGGCGAATTAAGCTATCTCTTTCAAATGACACAATATGACTCATTGAACAAGATTTGATATTTCCAAACAATGTACCTTTAGGATGTCACTGTGAAATTGTGATCTTTAAAGACTGAAACAATAAAATGTGAAAACGAACTCATGATTTTCATAAAAGCAGCTATAAGCTGTGTGATTCGTGTGATTCCACGATTCCATGTTGAGCTATGCCATGCCGTAAAGTGATGAACATGAATTGATACTTTTTGTTTTGAAAATATTCATGTAATAAATCTTTCAAATCATTTTGTACGTTGTGTTAAATTTTTGGGTGCATTTTATTAAGATTGCTGCAGGTTTTCGAAGATATTCATTAGTTTGTCATTTCTTGGCCATTTCTCACGTACAGAAAATGAAACATGCGCTTGTCCGCCCGCTCGCAGTTGAACTATAGTTCATCTGATCGTGGTCGTGCGTTCGTTGTTCCGTTCCGTGTGTGAATTTCACATTCTTTTCGGTATTTTTCATCAATAAACTGTAAACATACATTTTGAAACATGTTCAATTTGTAAATATTACTGTTCATATAAGCCATTCAAAGTCATATAATGGGATACTGGGCTGACAACATTAAAGGAAGTGAATTAGCAAGACACCGTCGTAAAGTATGCGGTTGGTTGGCCGTTGGGTCGTTCTTTACTTATATTTGGACTGCATTGTAAGTTTTACGTCACAAACATTTGTGTATGAATACGAATTTTTGGAATTTATTGATTCGTGAGTGTATTGATTATTCTTGTTTTCTTTTATAGTTATAGTCCTTTTGCACGTCGCATGCAAGACTTAAGAGACAGAGGTTACGGTGATAACAGCGAAATCGCCCGTTTCTTCAAGGACGCCGCACTTCGTCGTGACCAGCAGTTGGTCACTTGGAAACAATCAATTGCTGAAGACAAACGTCGACGTTCTCACACTGAAGTGGCTGACGATCCTTATATCCACGAAGGAGTTATTCCCCGTAGTTTTAAATCTCAGTTCGAATTGCCTAAAGCCGAAGAACAGCCGAAACTGTAGACCGTAATGTAAGCTTCTCAATAAAGCTATAAAAGGGATTAGTCTTCCATTAGATTTTCGTTAATGTTGTCTTGAATACGTTTTAATTAATGGTAAACTATGGTCATTGGAATTGAATCATGAACGCTTGTGACCTACATGACCTACTGACTAGTAACTTGTAACTTTAAAACGTGTATGTGAACTTTATCAGTTCAGTTGTCAGTTCCAGTTAGCATTGAACAGACTTTTAATTTTAGGACAGTATACTTAAAATTCTAAAGGTTAAGGTTAGCAAAATGAGTAAGACAGGTCAGGCTAAGAAAAAGACGGCAATCAAATTGCCACCGCTCAAGAACCCAAATCCCCGGTTGATGAAGGAAACTGACAAGAAGATTGACGATGATGATGACGATGATTTCATTTGCGTTGCTTCCAAGCCTAAACCTAATCCCAAACTTGTTAAGCCATCGGGTTTGGCATCAAAGGCAGACTATAAAATTAAAGAAGAAAAGCTGAAGAAGAAGGTCGTAGTGATCAAACCGTCATCCCCATCGTCAAAGGATAATGATACTGGTACTACAATTGTGGAGACACAGAGTGGCTATTTTAAAGTAAAACCAACAAATAAAGAGGATGGTAACGTGAAGAACAACGACAAAGAACGTATAGCTTCGAAAACAAATGTGAAAGTAGAAGATCGTCTGGTGGATGAGATAAAGGAAACAAAGGTGAAAGTACCGGAGAAAGAATCAGAGCCAGAAGAAGCAAGTCGTGTAGTTTGTCCATTTTGTTGGAAGAATCTTCGTGACAAGTTAACGGGGGCTACACATGTGAAATCATGTGGCAAGAATTTACCTACGGAGAAGTTGTTTGAGGCACTAGAACTCCATGAGAAACAAGTGAAAGAATGGGAGAAGATGGGAATTGCCTACCCGGGGTTTGGAGCAAAAACTGCAGGTAGCAAACCGAAACCCAGAAGTAAGAAGAAAGATAAGATTGACGGGGATATGGAATTAGCCATGGCACTTTCCATGTCGCTACATGAGGAAATTGAAAGTCGGAAACGGAAAGAAAGAAAGTTTTTGGTTGACAACGGTTTCTCAGATGAAGAGGTGGATGTTCCAAAAACTGTTGACGGAAAAGAAGCTGAATTCGTTCTCAAAGGGAAGAAAGTACCTCAAAATCAAAAGAAGGAAAGTTGTCGCGTACGATTACCAAAAATGAATCAGCGGGGTACAAAAAAAGTAGTCATTGAAGACTCAAAATTGAAGAATACCACTGATGAAGCACGACAGCACATCACAAACGAAAGGGTTTGTAAGATATTGGAACAAAAGCCTGTCAATTTTGTTGAATACGTTCGCGATGCTCCGAACCTTCCAGAATGTGTGCCACGAAAGCTAAAGCCGTATCATAACGAGGTAAGGTTCCCATAAAAAAGCTCATTGTCATTGTTTTTGTGTTCGGTAGTGTTATTTTATTAGTTAGTATCTAACTTGTTTGACTATCCAACTATCCTTGTTGCATTGTATTGTCCTGTTTTAGCAGAGTAGCCCACTTTGGAAAGCCTCG
>JABASF010002331.1:0-15337 GCA_019776145.1 Harlomillsia oculata
AGCCGAGGTTTCTCTCGCTTTTACGAGTTTCCTCTTTTCTCTCGCTGTCTCACTCTTCACTCCCTACTTCCGTCCATCTCTTTTCCATTTTAACTTATCTTTAGCTGTCTTTATTCCAAACAAGTTGCCAAATTCGGTTCTTCACTATTTCTGCAAAACTTTCCCATCAAGAAAGCCAGCCAAATCAGTTTCCTTGAAATGCCCGTAAAAAACCAAATTATGAATTTGTGCAGAATCCTCGCTCCAAATTGCAATATGGCTGCCTTTCTCTTTTCCATTCTGCTTTCTTTCACATGTATGGGAGTCGCATCAAGTTTTATGCGCGGATTTCGCAACACCCTAAAGCATAATAAATAATGCAAAGAGAAAAATCTTGTTTTAGAATTTGTGTATTTCGTTTTGGTTATTTGCTCGCCTGTTGTGCTAGCATAAAAGTGATTTTGTCCATCACATGAAAAATGGCTCAGGGTGGAACGTCGTTCTCCTTGACACACTGTGCACAGGAATGAACTTGCCAAACATTCTGGAGTTGAATCGCAGGGAAGCAATCCATTTGTCCGAATATTTGTTCGACAAGGGTGTGACAGCAAAAAAAGGCCATACACAAAATAGATATACATAATGAGTTACAGTGCGTGTCTCCCTTTCGTCGTCAATGACGGGTTGCGACTTGCGACCTTCCCTTTGGGACCGGGCATCATCGTAAAAGCAAAGAGTAAATATTCAGATCACACGTCAAGGGCCCTCAGGCTCATGCACACTAATTTTTCGTCCCACACACACGATGTACATTCTAATGACAATAATGTGCCATGGCCATATTATCCTTCCTTCGAAACCTCGTACATTATATTTTGTTACTCTGTTTTTGCCCTTTCGAACAAATCACTCAGGACAAGCAAGCCGTTCCCTTGCCCATTCTGAGCTCTTAACGGGTAAAAGCTCAGTGACCGTGACTGTGGTAAATATGAAATCAACCCGGGTATTCTTCGAAACCAATCTGGTCGATACGGGATGAAATGATAAGCACTATAAAAACATACTCAAGAAATACTGTTCCATAGTATCAGAAACGTTTTCATCCCAAAGGAATTTCCAGGACGAAAACACGGGAAAAAATCAAGCAGAACTGAGCCAACTGTCCGAAAACTTGGAGAAAGTTGCTCTGTGCCCAACAAGCAGATTCCATCATTCCAAGTTTTCAAAAAAAAAACTACAAAGTTGACATGAAAAATGAAAAAATTTTTAATAAAATTTTTCGAGTACGTCATCCACATTTGTTATAATCATCACATGTAAGAGGACAGCAAGTGGAGAGAATATCAGGGGAAAAATTCATAGTTTGCGGATGTGACAAGATGAATGGGTTTGATACGATGGAAGCCATTTTTAAAAAAAGAAAGTTTTGCATGAGATAGCAGCGTGAGTTAGTCACTGTCTCTTTTAGAGGACGAGGAGCATGGAAATTGTTTCCCCGTGTAAAAATGATGATGAGAGACCTTGGAGTATGGAATAATTAGATTGTAGCCGCTCTCCGTGCCGAGGAGTCGATGGGATTGCTACAGTTTTTGTTCCTGGAGCTTTTTAGCATTAGCACCCAGTGGAATTATTCACGAAGGAGATAATTATAGTCGCATTATGAAATTGGTGTTGTTTTGTTTGGTGTGAGATGATGATGCTCAAAAAGGCAAGCAGCGCAATCCGCCCGGCCTTAACGCCAGGGAAATGCAAGCTCCATGCTTTTTCGGACGGAGAAAAGCGTAAAAGAGAACGTTAATGAAATTACTTTTTTAGCATGTCCTGAGAACTGAACGAGCCAGTCTTGAATGCATGATGCCCTTATTAATAATGCAATTTTTAATTTTTGGTGATTATATTTTTGGTGCTGGTACTTGGAAAGGGGCGAGCAGAGGAGACAGACAGACCAAAAACTCATAATTCCCCATTTTGTTATACAACTTCTCTGCTTCAAAAACTCTCTAAACCTTTCCTGGTAGTATACATAAAAACCGAATGTTTTGCTACCTTTCCCACTTCCAGACTCCAAAGTGAGTCCTGGAGTCCTCGCCGCCCTAAAACCACTCTTTTGATGGATTTGACTAATTCCTCTACCAACATTTTTTTCCCTTCGTAATGAGATTATTAATATTCCATCAGGTTGTTTCACTTACTTTTGCTTGCTCACTCTCGTGTCTCGCTACATTCTTTATGACGTGTCTTCATTTGCTAAATTAAACCGTTTTTGCCTCCTCGTTCCTAATCCTTGCTTTTTCATACACGAATCCTCTCATCCCTTAGCATTCACATTCATACGCGGAACTCAACATTACCAACACATTTCTCTCTTCCTCATATCCAAGAATGCATGAATTGATTGTTTAATAAGGAAGAAGTCATTTTTAATCAATTTAATTCTGAAATCGTTTTTTATTTGGCATATTTTTTGTGACTTTACATGGAATTTTTATAATGTGATACGTATCATTCAAATAGACACCTTGCCGTAACTCAAGAAAGAGTGATTCTGAAGAAATAATTGTAAATAAGCACCGAAGAAATGATATTGAATGAAGAATGATTAATAAAGTTAAAGAGTACTGATTATCAATTCTATAGTGCAAGTATAACTGCAAATGAAATATTGCTATGCTATTCCGCTATTCAATTAAAAATTAAAATTGGATTGAAAGTTGTCTTATAATTAGTTTAGTATAGTTATGAACCTGAAGTGAAGTCTAGAATTATTATAATATGCGATAGTCGATTCAAAAGGTAATTAATTTAATACCGTTATCATTAGACATTGGAAAGTAGACATGTAAATTCCTTCAGCAAGTAGGTGGTGGATGATGATGCAAATTGTTGAGATAGTTCGTAGACATGTCGTTGTGCTGAGTTTCTCTGTATGACAAGATGAGAATGTCAACATGAATGAAATTGTGTTTTGTATAATTGACAATGATCTGTCATTGTCATTGCGATGTGAGAAGTGATGCAATGCAGCATTGGTATAATTGACCGAATCCGACTTACCTATGACGTCGCAAGTCAACCTTCCGCTGAAATGCCCGTCCGCAAAGGTCACAGGCGAATGGTTTGTAACCAGTGTGCTTTCGTGAATGTGTAATCAGATTCGAAGACTGAGAAAAGGCTTTTCCACACACTCCGCATTTGTGAGGTTTCTCACCTTTAAAAATAAAAAATGAATCCCATTTTATAAATTACAGATTTTGGTTTGTAAATTACAAAAAATCGGTGAAAGTTGCATTGCATCATTGGGTATGTTCATCGGGGTGAGAATGAAATATATAAACACCTCTTCCTGTTATTCTTTAGAGACTCATCTTCATTACTTTTCCGTTTTTGTAACAATGTGTGAACAGAGGAGAAAATAGGGAAACAAAGAGAGTCTCAATTGTGAAACAATTTCCAGTTCCTCCTCAACTTGTATACTTTTCCTTCTTTTGGTTGGAGGAAACAAGCCAAAAGTAAGTCGATAAAAGTGGAAGGGGAGAAAAAGCAAGAAGAGCAAAGGATGGACAAGTGGCCGGAAGCATCAACATTATCAAGTGCAGGCACATCGTCACACGTCTTAATGAGATTTTCCCTCCTGGCTCTTGTTTGCTCCAGAACGATTTTACCAATCAAAACATTTGCTCAAAAATCTGCTGAGAGAAAACCTTTCGCTGGTGTGAAAGTGAATACAAGTATACACTTTTACGAAAGTCACTCACTCGCCTCTCTCTTTTCTATCCAACGAATATAAAATAAACCAAACTTTTGTTTTCAAGCCTTGACTTGGAAACCCTTTCGGTCCACTTGACCATCTTGCTCCTTTTTCCCTGTCCCGGTTTTGTTATTCAACTCGTCATTGTGTCTGCAAACTTTACCCGGGCGAAAAATAAAAACGGCTTACTTAAAATAACACGATTTTGGGAAAGTATAGTTATTATTAGCAGCATGTGATGATGTGATCACAAAAATGTCATCGTCACTACCGTTTGAACGGCTAAAATTTCATTACCTTCATAAACGAAAAAATTTGGAAAAAATGTATACCATAAAAGTTTGCTTCATAAAAAAAACTCTGAGTTGGATTCAGATTAATGGAAAGTAATGAAATTTTATAGTAATTTTGTGATGTAACGCAACATTTTATATGATCATAACATAACATTGTAGAGTCTTTTATTACGAAGTGGTAAAAAAGGAGGATACGAGGAAATGTGAATTGTGAAATGATGACCAGATTGCTGATGTGTATGGGAAATGCCGTTAAAACAAAGTGAACATTGGGATGACAGACAGACACCGATGATGGGAGAAATGAGGATGAAACGAGAGTATCATCTGGGTAAGTGTCGTCGAGACTGAGGATGATTCGGGTGGATTTGCGTAAAAATGGGAGCACAAGCAAAGTCGGTGTTGGTTAAGGTTTTTGAAAGAGAAAACAGAGTCAGAGTCAGCGTCAGACGAGATGATGATGGAATCTCTTGAGTGCTTGTGTCATCTTCTATATTGTACAGCATCAGATGAAACAGCAAGCTGGAAGCATTGACTTGGAACATGTTTGGGTGGTTGGTTTATATAAAGCCTGTCATTCGTGATTCCCGAAAGCGGGTATAAAGTATAATATGACGACGTTTGAGATGAGGAATCTTGAAATGCACAGCTTGCTCAACTGCGAGTTCGGGAGGCGAGAGAGCGGATTGATGTCTGGTGGAAGAGTCGTTTGGTGGGTTAATAATGAGATTGAGTTGGAACCTGCAGGAGCGTCCCTCTGATTGAATTAAGTTGCCCGTGCCGAGAGCGACGCGTGTGTTGAAAAAAAGGAGAGGCAAGATCACATTCGCACTCAGAGCTGGAAAAGTGGAGAAGGAAAAATGAAGCGACCACCACACACTGAGTGACTATATGGTCGAAACATGATCTGCTAATCGAGAGGGATAACCCCCAAGAGATTTCCTAATTCTCCTAATTGTTGAGGCCTGGCCACTTACTTCGCTCCTGAAACCTGCCTCTTCCCCAAATACCATCATCACTTCACTTTCACTTCGGGTCAACTTCTGTTCAATTCGGTCAAGTCAATCCTTACATTGCCCAATCTGTCTGCTGTGTCCAGTGTCCAGCTGAGCACGTCCTCCATATCCTCCAGAATTCCATCATCAACTGCCCCCATATGTATTTTAGATTGCAGTTAACTAATCCCCGTTGTCCTCATTGTGACCCTTTTTCTACTTTTACCAACTGGCCTTCGTTTCTTGGTACGATGCAATGGGACTTATGAGACGGAATGAATCAAGCGTCAAGCAAAAATGTGAAAATTATTGTACACTTGCCTGTGTGAATAAAAGTGTGCTTCTTCATGTCACTCTTTTGATGAAACCGCTTTCCACAATATGGACATGGATAGGGGCGAGTATCCGAGTGAATCAGCAAATGAGTGGACAGAGTTGATGACCTGAAATTTTGACAAAATAATAACATAATGTTTGGAAACAATCTCAAAGTTTCGGTCGGGAAGTTCATAATTTTCCCTCAGCTGAATGCAACAAGGTCAGCAGCAGCGGAGCAACTATAATATGTGCAGTTGTCATTATCAGCTCATGCATTCTTTTCCACGATCCCCTCTTTGTGATCCGAATCGGGGTTGGAAATGTAACTGTTCTGATTGTTCCTTTATCTCGACCCGATCCCGATTCGCACTCGCACCCCTTGAATTCCCCGTTGGGCCCACTAATAATAAGGGGTGACCTAACGCGCACACAATGACTCAACAAAACTTCTTCAGGCCATTTGACACAACAAATTCACAAAAGACAAATCCGTACAGATTTTTGACCCGCTGAAAAAAAAATCTTGTCACTGAATGAGGTCAGCGTTCTAAAATCGCTAAATCGTGGTCATTTCTGGTGAAATATGTGAGTTACAAAAAGCCGAGTTCCTACTTGTCTAACGTGCCTACATGTTGAAAAAGTGTCTCATATTACCCCGAAACAGTGCTTTCGCTACCCTTGCGGATATTAATATGCTCAAAAAGCGTAAATTTTCAGATTAACTTGTAAACTGACCTTTTAAATGTTTTTCCACATTGGGTACAAGTGAATGTCTTTTCAATACTGTGGACAGCCCTACAAAAACCATAGATTGAAGAATTTTTATGACATTTTGCTTTCCTTAATGTTCCGAGGATGCGGAAAATGAGAGAAAATCCCAATTTACAAACCTGTGCTGTGACAAGGAAATTTCGTGACCAAACGTTTTGTTGCACAGATGACAAGCAAAAGGTCTTTTGCCATTGTGTGACCTTCGGGAATGGACTTCGAGACCATGTGGTGTGCTGAAGATTTTCTCACATTTGATGCAGGAAAAGACTTCGGAACCCACATTTGGATTGGAACTTTTTGCATTGATGAGTGGCAAAACGTGTGTCTTTGACAGATTGGTTGGATGACCATGAGCCCCCAACCCTGTTAACAAACTATGTGGCAAAGGTTTCTGGAAAAGATTACTGCTGTGGAAAGGGAGGAATGGATGGGACGGAAGGAACAGGCTGGGGAAAGACAAGGAAGCAGCTGACGACAGGCAAGCCGCTGCTGTGAGCGCTCGTTGTTGATGAGCTGGAAAACTTGGATGAGGTAGTGGAGAAGACTTCCCATTCACTACTTCCACGTCAATGTCCTTTCTCAGAATGTCTTTCACGGACAACACTTTGGGTTTGAGGAGTCGATCTATCCCAAACTTGATTTCTGAGGCTGGTTTGGAAGATAATCCATTCCGATTTGTTGATTGTTGGGAGAGGTCCAGTTTCAGCGGATCAGACTTGTTGTTGTGAGACACTGAAGAAAACGATGATGGAGATGGGAGCGAGCTCAATGGAGAATAAAGAGATGAGTTCAATGAGTTACCAATTGAAGATGTTGACGAAGATGACATGACGGGGAGCAGATCGTTCCAGTTTTTCAAATGGTGAGAGGCACTCAGAGCCATGGAGTTTGGTGACAGTATCAAATCTGAATAGCATGAGTTTCCAAGTCCTATTTTTCAAAATTTTGAAAATCTGTCATTTATTTAGGGACAACCATGAAACCAACACAATGAAACCGTTCTGTATACTGTACTCTCAACAAAATGCTGCGTACCTTGTGTTTTGAGCAAAGCTGATGACGTTGTATGTGAAGGTGCAACAAGTCGAAAAGCACTTTTGTCACTGCATTTCCTCAGCAAGTTGAGGATATCGAATTGACTGACACATTCCGCCATTTTTGTGTTGTTGTAAATTAAGCAATGCTTTGTTCTAATTATTACTTTTTTACGATTTACAATTTACCTATAGGATTAAGTTGACATGTTTTTCCAAGTATGAACTGTCGCCGTCACTAGATTAGTGTCATGTGAGATAATGAAAGAGAAAGCAGACTGTTTGAAAATGTTGCAGAATGCCCTTGTAAGAGTGACATGTACGTAAAGGGTTTGAAAGTATAGTTTCGGTAAAAATCGGAGTGATTAGAGACAGAGGTTTTTTTGACTGTGACTGTGAAGTGTGAGAAGATGGGAAATGTGAGAGATTGTCCAAAGGTTATAAGGGAGGACTGAGGACTGAGAATGGTAGTCTCGTGGCGAAAGTGAGTGGTAAAAAGTCGCCTTGCCGAGAGTTGGAAGTTAGTGGCATTGGCAGAGTGTGTGCGGGTAAAGAGTCGGAGTGGGTGGTCGTCTTCGTCGTTGGGTGAAAGTCTAAAAATCCAAGTTAGGATTCGCTTTGAGGGATTTCACCGGGTGCGCGAAGGAAATCCGGGGTGGATGCTGCGGAGAAGAAAATCCCAATCCGAACAGAGTGACTCCACCCTCCTTTGATTTCTCTCCTTGGCTGCCTTTTCCCAACATCCCAACTCACTCTCTCCGGTTTTCGGCTTCTCTTCTCTCTCACTCACTCTCTTGAATTCTCCGACTCGAGTCCTTGTGTCTAGTCTCAAGACTATAGGCAAAGTCGACTCTGCCCTCGCCCGGCGCTAGCTCACCTACCCAATCATGCCCGAGACACTCCATCAATCCCTCCCCGACTCTCACCTTCCTTCCCTGCCCCGCATGGACACAATTAATAAATTGTGCCAACTGCAATTGGACAGATTCATCCACAGTCAAGCTCCCACTCTCATAAACCACGACTCTTTTCCTATTCCAATTTACTCGAACTCAACCATTTCCCCTCTAACTTTCTCTAACCATCTTCAATCTTCTATCACGGAAGAAGTCGGATGCGTGCTACTCCTACTAATACACATAGGAAAAGGAATCTTAACCCAATTCAACTCACTAGTCAGTCACTTTCACTCTACCAAACGTCTACTTGGAGAAACGTCAAGAAATTTGTGCGTTTTCACTATAAGGATTTCCTAGGAACATCATGTCTACACACAGTTTATCTTCAACCAAACTCCATTTTCCACGTTTCCATCACTGCTCTCCGCACAAATTCCTGCCAAAGTCTTACCTTACTTCCACTTTGCTTTCTCTCCACTTTTTTCTTTGCTTTCCCTCTCTGTCCGTCCAAACTTTCGAAAGAGAGAGACGCCAAAGTCTCAAGTCTCAAGTGTTCCCAGTTTGCCAGTTTTCTTCCATTACAATTTTCCACTCTCCGCTCCCAAACCTCCTCGTGCAGTTTCATGTTTCAATTACTTCAGGAGCGTAGGAAAGAACCAAGATTGAATTTTCTTCAAACCAGACATTCACTTCGATTTTTTTTTCTCTAAACTTGTGTAGCTGTTACATTGAGACTTTTTCCAGAATTTTTCTCCTTCATATAGTATTTTTTAGTCCTGATGAAACTTGGAAACATGAATCGATTCTGGGTAAGAGAGCGGAAAGAACAGGGTAAATTGACATCGTGTGATGTGGTTTAGAAAACCCGCAAAGGAAAATGACGAAAAGGCACCCACTTGGCAAATGTGAAATTTCCAAGTCTTCCTGAGGGATTCAAAAGTGCGGGGACGCTGAGGCAACTCCTCCATGCGATTAAAGGAAGATCAAAGGGATGCAAATTCTTGCGGGGTAGGCAAAGCAGAAAAATGGTCTCATTCGGCCCAGAAACGAGAATGGTCGGCGAGCCAAAAAGCGTCGTGCATACATACGGCACATAAGGACGTTCAAAGGGCTCCGCATCCTCCGCTTTTTGCCTTAATACAAGGACCTGTGTGAACCCAATCTATCTACTCCGCTAAATGATTCGTGAAATAAAAGGAAGCTCATGAAAGATGCATTAGCTTCCTCCAACCTTACACAGACTCGCATTTTTGAAAGACATGAAAGCTTTGCTTTTTGGATTGCAAGTTGTAAGCATCAAGCTGGAACCGTTTGCAAAAGAAGTCTTCTTCGTCCCAAGACCTTTCGAGGCTATATCATTAAATTACCCTTTGGATTTCCACAAGACTTGCTCTTCCCTAAAAGATTTCTCTCTTGGATGAAATTGCTTGGAAGCTCGCTCTCTTCTCTCCTCTCTCAACATGCAAGTTACTTCCAAATGCACGAGACAGACATGCTTTGCATCACATTCCTATCCTTCCCGAGCCCCGAAACTAAAGTTCTGGAACATGTCAAATGAATAAAACGTTGTGTTCACAATCCATGTTATCTTTGCTATTCCAGTTCAGTCCTGGAATCCAAATTGCTAGCCTCAAAACAGGTCAATTCACATTTTCAACATCTTCCCGAAACCAAACATGAGGATCATACATTTTTATATTTGCCAGTAAAATACCAAAGTTTGTTTGGAAAATTATTCGGATTCCTTCACATTTTAATTTTATTAAAGAATACGTTTTTTCATATTAAAACAAGAATTTCCATCAAAAGTTGAATTAACTGGATCAGCGGATGTGATCAGACCCAGCGATTAATTTTTGGAAGAGTCACCTCCAACATCTTCAAAAGAAGGGAAAATAATAACAACGGTAGGAGACAAAGGACAATGACAAAAGAGGTCAGAGTGAGTGTATGATGAAGAAGAAAGCACAGGGATTGTAATCAAAAGAGGACAAAGGCGAATGTTATGTAATCTCAAGTAAATAAATGATGTGCTAATGACACGGCCGTCGGGATTAAGTGAACAAGAGATTTGTCAGTGAGAGTTGTCTTCAGGCTTTAAATGACGTAATGATGATGGGACACACACAAGAAGAGATTAGATTTGTGGGGAGGAGGACTCGACCATAAATTGTGTCTGGGTGAAGAGAGATGCTCTTTTTGGGCTTTGAGTCACAAAACACAACGGATGCTGTTGCAATGAAACTTATCTTCTCTCTTGTCTCTTTCTCTCTATCTCAACTATATAAGCAAGTGCATATCCACTTACACCATTTGCCCAAAAACTTTCCCTTTATCCAGTCTCCGCGAGTCGGAAGAATCATCGTTTATTTCCCTGCCTTTTATTCCCCAACCAAAAAGCACTGAGAGAGATTTGGAGAGGAAGAAAAATCATTTGCCTCCTCATGTCTTCATCATCCCTTTTGTGTGAGAGTGAAAACACCTGTTTCTCCTCTCGCTCTTTTTCTTCTCTCAGGCTGTTTTCTCTTGTTGTCTCCTTCATCCTGCCCTTGCACCAATGCTAACAGTCCTATACGTGACCATATGTACAATGTCAATCTATATATTCTTGGCTATATGAGGACGTGGATGTGGACAAGCCACCACAGTTTCCTAAAATAAGAAAGAAGAGCTTTACACCACAAAACGAGATTTTTGGTTCACACACTCACACAAGGTTGGAGACAGGAAAGACTAAAACTCCGACACTCTGCTTGCTTTCACAGCATCACACAAGTTGAAGTTGAGACAAACACAACAACAAAATAGTGTGAGAGAAAGCGTGAGTGTTTTAGGATCTGGAGAGGACACATAATAAATGCTTGTTTGAGCACACTGAGACTGTATCTATCTGGCTCCAAACTGGACCATTGCACACGGCTCAATCTCCATTCTTTTCCAGATCTGTTCAAATCAAAACAAATTGGGTGGTAAAATGACCATCGTCTATGTCTTCAAGTGGCTGAACACATCAATTTTACACAAAGTTTAATGTCTTCACTGAAACTCTCATTCTACCTTACCGAGTAAACATAAAAAGGGATTTTCCAGATTTATTCATCCTAGATTTTTCTTACCTACTTTATTTCACAAAATACGACGATCCAGCTTATAATACACGTTCATATCCTTGCAATTATGTCTATAATTCATTCATTTAATCGGTTTTTGCCACAGGAATCAATAAAATGATTCAAATCCCTTGCAAACGATATCAAACCGACGTGTCACATTGCCCCAAGACAGTATGTTTTAGATTACACCATTACACCCATTGAACCGTACTCATACAATACGACTGTGGTTGTTTGAAATCTCGTAATAGCCTATCGTAATTTCACGATTCCGCTCCGTTAACCATTTTTTATAGTATAATTCGGGGGTGTTGTGTTGATCTCCACGTTCGTATAAATGTGAACATCAATGACCATGACCATGAGACCATACAACTGCACATTGCGGGCTCCAGTATTCTCGTTTCTCATGTATCACGAAATGAATGAAAATGAATCCTAATGTCACAATTGAATAACATGTCATTAAAGTGATGACAATGCGATGGATTTCATTTCAATTCACCCTTTCTGTCCAGCAGACGCGAAAAATGACGTTTACAATGGTAGATCCATTTTAGTTACTCGAATTGTTCATTCTTTTTCATAATCCAGTCTGTCCAGTTCAGTAGAAGTCCAATTTGGAACCGATACTATATAATCCGAGGCTATTTTCTCATGGAATTTCAAAGACATCCTTTTTCATCCTCAAGTCAAGCATTATTTTTAGGACACCCACGCTAAAAGATTATGTACACAATGATGACAATGAGTAAAAGATGCTGCGACTATGACATGACAGTGACAGTCGTCGTCTTGTCTAATTCCTATTGGCTCGTCGGTACTTGGTAGATTTAATTACCATTCGGTTCATTGTCTTTTTGTAGGTTGGTATTCTATTTTTAGACTCGGAAAGGTAAAAAAGGTGACAACGAGTAAAAAATATCTAAAATTATGACAAAAGGTTGTAGAAAGACATAGACAATACAAGACCATAAGCCGAGGCGAGGCTGAAAGGCGCTTGTACCGTGGTAAAGCGCTGCAAGTTTGAAAATCCGATAGCTTACGTGTGACTTTTTTATTCTTTTACGCGCAAGCAAAGTGTCAACAACCCATTGGCTTATCCATCCTTATCGGCTATCGGCATTTGCTACTCGTCGTCTTTGGTGTCACACTCATTCATTCCATTCCTGCTAACATCAAGGTGAGACACGCTTGTCATTTCTGAATAATTTAATTGTTATTGTTGATCTTCTGGAGCAAATTGTAATTTATTAATCCTTTCCGGTGTCATTTTAAAGGGCGTTGAAGGTTGTTTTCGTCATATCTACTTTGTACCATAAGGACTAGCCGGGACGAAGGTGTCGACTCTTCACAATGTCCCCTGTATTGTTTCTTGTCGGAATTTTGGTGTCAACTGCTCAGGCTCTGTATCCTTCCAGCTCCGACGTCGTGAGCCTGACCAGTGGTAATTTCGACAGGTTGGTCAAGAATAGCGACAATGTTTGGATTGTAGAGTTTTTTGCTCCTTGGTGCGGGCATTGTCAGTCACTTGTGGCTGATTATTCCAAAGCCGCAACTGCATTGAAAGGTATAAAAAATATGATTTATTAATGGATATGGGTTAGATTGTATAGTTTTTATTATGTTGTTGATTGATTGATTGAATTGTATTTCCAGGGGTTGTTAAAGTAGGAGCTGTGGACGGTGACGAAGACAAAAGTCTTAGTAGCCAGCACAACGTTCGTGGATTTCCAACCATCAAAATTATGTATGGGAAGACTGTGGAAGATTATCAGGGTCCACGAACTGCTCAAGGTTTGATTGAAGCAGCAATGAAAGCAGTTAAGAAGAAGATTGAAGGTCAAATGGGAGGTGGTGGACGATCATACTCTGATGATTCTAGTTCTGGTGGTAATAAAATTCTAATTAGAATTCTAAAATGTTCATTTTGATTTTTAACATTCATGACTCAATTTGTTACACATCTTGTGTACTTGTACAGATAAAAACGATGTGGTGGAACTTACCGATTCCAATTTCGACAAACTCGTGCTCAATTCGGATGAACCATGGTTAGTAGAATTTTTCGCTCCTTGGTGTGGTCACTGCAAACGTCTTGAACCAGAGTGGGCCAAGGCTGCAAGTCAATTAAAAGGTAAAGTTAAGCTTGGAGCCCTAGATGCCACCGTTCACAGTTCAAAGGCTTCAGAATTCAACGTGAAGGGTTACCCTACTATTAAGTTCTTCCCGGCTAAGTCAAAGTCACAGTCAGATGCAGAAGATTATGAAGGCGGTCGCACTGCTAGTGACATTGTTACATTTGGTGAAGATAAAGCTGTACAAAATCTTCCTCCACCTGAATTGGTTCAGATTACTGATCAAGATTCCCTGACTGAAGGATGTGAAAAACATTCCCTTTGTGTACTTGCTTTCCTACCATCAATCTTCGATTGTCAGGCAGATTGTCGAAATGCGTACTTGGTAAGTCAATGGTTCATACTATCATACTTAACCAACAAGATCCAAGAATTTCATTTAAAGGTACCCTTTAATTTAACCGTTTTTAGACCTCCTTGAAAAACTCTGCAGAAAATTTCAAAAAGCAAGGCTGGGGCTGGATGTGGTCGCAAGCTGTTGATCACATGAAGCTTGAAGAAGTTTTAGATATCGGAGGGTATGATTTCCATTCCTTTAAAGTTATTTCATTCTTAATGGTTTATGTATCGTTGTTTACTTAATATGGTTTAATGTTTTTAGATTCGGTTATCCTGCAATGGCAGTTGTTAATGTAAAGAAAGGAAAGTACTCACTCTTCCGTGGATCCTTTTCGGAAACCGGCATTAATGAATTCCTTCGGTTAGTGTGAACAAACTATATGGAAAATGCTTATTTCTATTACATAATTAATGGAAAATTAGTAAATGAAAAATATTTTTGAATCTTGCAGTGATCTCTCTTATAGTCGAGGATCCACGGCGCCGATTCGTGGAACATCTCTTCCTAAGATTGCAAAAGTGGATGCATGGGATGGAAAGGATGGAGTGCTTCCAGAAGAGGATGATTCGTATGACGACAAAGATGAACTGTAAAATATATCCAACTCACTTCATTCATAACTTAACTGGCTTACTTTAGTTTGTATACAACTTATGTAATATATGAATGCAGTTTTTAATGTTATTGACACAGACACAGCCATTTATCGCCTGAATTTTTGTGAGTATGTAATACTAATTTGGGCATTTTGTCAGTTCTTAAAATGTGATGATAAGTTGAGTCGAATGACTGAGGATTGTTTAATGTAAATTCTTATGGCGCCTAGAGCTCTGCTTTACACTTGTTGATCTAAAACCACTTGCTACGTAATAAAGATTAATCTGACTGGATTCTCTTTCAACTCAACAAAAAGTGCTTAAAAGAGTGACATGCCCCTAAAAGTTTTCCGGTTCCGAAATCATGATAATCACAAACTAAACATAATATAATGAGCATAAATTAATGATATAAAGAAATACAACTTAAACAACATTGGAATTTGATTACAAACACCGCAAAAAACTCATTTATTTCATTAGGATGTTCATAGTGACCAATTTATGTAGAAGGAGCAGCATTCGGACCACGTTTCCTTCCAAAACCTTGTATAACGTTAACGAAACGACGGTTGTATTGAAAACGTCTCTTGGCTCGCCCGGTTCTCTTCTTCTTCTTTTCCTGCTTCTCGACCTTTGGAGTCTGTCCCTTGACCTTACCAGCACGGGCCAAGGATCCGTGTACTTTTCCTCCCAACAATCCAATGTTCAAGTTCAATTCCCCGGATTCCAAAGTGCCGACTTCGGTACTGTCGTCCAACAGCTGTCCACAACAGTACAATTTCATGGGTTCCACTGGGAGCCCTTCAATCTCTGCTATCATGGTCTAAAAATGGCAAAAAAATCACAACCAAAATCATTAGTAAAATGAATGAAAAATCATTACGAAAACTAAAAACCCGGTAAAGTACATTCGTAACGATGCTCGGAAAAATTGGATGTTATAATTCATAATATAAGCGCTTAATACAGAAAGACTGATTTAATAAAATACAAGGAAAATTGAATTCTTTTTTTAAATTCTGATATTCAAAATTCAATTCAACTGACCTTAACATAACCGATAGTATCCGATGGCTGGATGTCATTGAACACCCGCAGGTGCTCCGC
>JABASF010002332.1:0-15319 GCA_019776145.1 Harlomillsia oculata
CAGTTTCCGAACAGTGTTTTTCTGCACTGTGAAAAAAGGACTGAACAGCTGATCCTATAGTGGCCGCCCAAAATGAGTGATTTGATGCATAGTGCAGAAAAGGCTTTTTGCATTTGAATCTCAAAAACGTACCTAACTTAATATAATTCCTGCTTTGTGTACACATAACTGTAGATGTGTAGTAGGCATTGGCGTATCCGCAGCGCAGGCGGACACTCTACACATGGGCTGTTGAATCCCTAGCTGGAAGTTCTAGTTGTGCTGGCTGCTGAATCTACCGTGCCCACCATTGCGAAGGTATGGCACTCCGCACTCGTCACTATCATTGGCCCTTGGCCCATATTATATAATAAACACTCAGGAGTAAGAATATCCTACTTCCCAGAATTCTGTTGAATGAGTTGAATTGCACTGATCAGTTTAATTGCTGGGCCCATTTTTACATTCATGAGTGTCACCAAATCGCTTTGACGAAGCAGCATGAAGGACTCTCCATCAATAGCCTAGAGTATAAAGGAAACATGAATTCTTTGTAACGAGCCTTTTGTAACACCATAACAAAATGAATTCTAAAGTTTGTACATATACTTGTACACTTACATGCTCTTGGAATGTCTGAGCAGCACTGGTACAACCTGGAATATTACCAACGAATTCAACAACCTCTTCAGTCTTCCAACGTTGGACAGTCCTTTCATCCAGCATTCCGACAAGAGAAGCAATATTTGGTGGACTTGATGAACACTCGTCTGACGTGATTTTATTCGATGTATAGATTCGTCGTTTCTTGTTTCCTCCAGAAGAAGAAGCTGTTGAACTTGATTCTACATCATTCATTCTAGAGTATAACAGTCCACTTATGATGTGCATCGGAACACCACGAATTTCCTTGGACTTGAACTGAACATTTGCTATCGGAGTAAATTTGGAATATTCTTTAAATGTTCTTTTACGGGCAGTTTTTTCTCTAATTTCCGGTAACTCGTCACTAGGTTCTTCTTTTATTATATCTGCTATCCGTTCAACTCCACTAGTCATTTTTCTAGTAAAGCAAACCAATACGCAAATGTAAATATCAAGTACAACTTTTCTATTTTAGTATTGCAGGAAACGTAAACTGACAATGTAATACCTTGTACTCTTTCGCCTAGGAGAGGATGTGTTATTAATATCACGCGTTATAGAAGTCGATTCTTGCACCACCGGAGGTTTTGCAAGTAGTTTGACATCGGAGGCTTCGGAAATTCTATTGTTAAAAGAAAGAGATTGAAATCAAAATAGTTGTGGCCGAAACAAAGTTAAAATATTTGAAAACTTACGGAATTTCAACTGACGGTATCTTTTCAAAAACAATTATTCGGTCCGTTAATAGACAATCTTTCTTATAATTGTGTAACGCATATGGACAATTCTTTTCAGAGTTATGGGTCAAAAATTTTGGTCCCTTAATATGCCCTACACCTAAGCAGCCAAAAGTTTGACAAGGTCTATTCCGTTCCGCTTCTCGTGACGGTGGTGTTTGAAGCAGATGACCAGTTCGAGCACACCAACCCACTGGATGAATATCCGGTGATAATTCATAAACTTGGTAGTCATACATGCTGCTCCATCCGTCGAAATGCATAAGAAGTTGATGCTTCTCAACATCGGCAATTGTTGCTACACGAACAAGAGTGGGATTTCGCTGTATTTAAATAACCATTAAGCATTACGAATTAGTACGACTTCCTAATAACAGTTTGAAATGAAATTAGGAGTATTCGTCCAACCTTATCCACACATTCAAGTTTTTGGCCTTTTCTAAACCCAACAGGTGGTAATGGTTTAAATAGTCTTTCAGGCATTGGTATAGCAGCGTGCTGTTGTAAATAATCTTCCCATACGAAGGGAACAGCACTATCTGTAGACAAACGAACAGCACACGGCAATTAAGTAAAACCAACAAATTGGAAGTTTGAAAATTAAAAATATACGAAGTTCTACTCACTATTTGGAGGCGTCAGAGCGACTTGGTTTGCTTCACACCAACCAACTGGATGAATAAATGGCGATGCAAGGTCAGTCCAGTAATCATACAGTGAATCCCAAGAGTCGAAATGAACCAGAAAACGATCCGACATCACTTTTGCAACTGTAGCTACACAGACTAAATTCTGATTTTTCATATCCACAGCTTCCAGCTTCATGCCGACTCGAACTCCACACTCAGGTAAAATGTCGTCTTGTATTGCAGCAAATAAGTGACGCGGTGCTGCCATGACTTGTTCTTCTACGAGATATTTGTGCCAATTAAATGGTAATTCCATATGAGGAGGCGGCTCTAAATCTTGATCGTGTTCGTCACACCTTTGAAGAACAAATACACAAATGGCAAGAAGTATTAATAAATTAATAATTAAATGATTAAAGCATTTAAAGTTCTAAACAAAATATGAACTTTTGATTTCTTACCATCCGCACGGAAAAATATCTAATGAATCGGCGTTCACCCAGAAATCATACAAGTCCGAATAACCCGTAAAACGAAGTCTCATTCGATATCCGTGTACTTCGGCAACAGAAGCGACACAAAACAAGCTCTGATGTTGCGGATCAATGGCCTCTAACATCATTCCAACTCTGTACAAAATGAAGAAAACAACAAAACATTATTAATACATTTCGAATTTCAAAAACATGACAAAACTTCAACGTACTGTTGAAAGTTAAACAGCCATTCACATAACTTTATAACTATAGTACACACCACCGAAAGGGTTTCCATCGTTTTCCAACTCATGTTTCAATTATTAAAAAATTAAAATGGCACACAAACGAGTAATTTTTAAAAAAATGCAGTATCAAACAATTATAAAGTTGAATATAAGTTAGGTTACTGTTACTACGCTAACTTACTTAAACGGATTTGGAGGAGGAAATGCTGGTCGGCGAAAAAACCTTTCAGCAGCAGCTCGAGATTTTGTAGCGGCTAGATAGCTTTCCCATTCAAAAGATTCAATAATCGACTTCGTATTTGGGGAGTTTGATCGTAAGGCTATGGCCAGGCCATTTTCAGAGCTATTGTCAAGCTTAATGTCTTGAATCTTTGGATTAGGAATTTTCTTAACTGTTGACTGTTGAGCCGGACCAGATTTCTTTCGATTTTCGGATTTAGTTTTTGTAATTTGGTTATCAATTGCTGACTTTTTAGAAGTACCATTTTGATTAACTCGTTTTGAAGTGTTGTTGACAGGTTTCACATCAGTTACGGTAGTAGGTGATTTTCCAGCTTTTTTCAAAGACATTATTATTGCTGCAGTTTCCTTTATAGATACGTGAGGACCTTTTGTCACCACCCTGGTCTTAACATTTTTGAATTGTACAGTTTTTCGTTTCGGTTTTGCCTCTGTTTTGGTTCGCAATTTAATCTTTGACTCGCATTTGCGTCCACACAAATTGCCTGGAAAAAATTCTGTGATGAGCCCATATTTACCACATTCTATACAAACTACAAGATCTTCAGGATTGCCGGTTTCTTCAACAGGAGTGTCACACGGTGACGTTCTAGAGTTTGATCCACTTTTTCGGTCCTTTGTGATTACATTACTTTTCTCGATCCCATATTTTCCTTTCATACTACAATAATTACTGCATTCTTCACACGGTTCGTCAGTAATCGCCTCCAGTCCACCAAAAGCACCAACTCGAAACTATTGAAAACATTACAAAACCCCTGAACATTATACTTGTTCCGTATTCTAATTTTCATATAAAACATTTAGAAAAACAAAATATTTAAGGAAAAAACGTTGTCATAAATTAAACTAACTTCTCATTTACATCAACGTTAAATGTACATCATTTACTCAAATAAAATTCTTACAATTTCAAAAGGAAAAGAATAGTTTAATGCATAAATAATAACAGCGCAATGCCAAGCCTAAATACACGCATACCACAAGAACATAAAAATTGTAGTCAGTCGCATAGTCGTATTTTCCCTATTCGAAAGTACTACTCATCAAGCAAGTAGCAAGCCTTCACGCAGAGCTCTGACTATATTGCATTGTGAGCATGCCTGATTGACGTGATTGATGAAGTGTGATTTATGTGAGTGGATGATGCTGAAAAAAATCCATTACATATTGCATTGCACTGGTGGGTTGAGTGTATACGTGCTGCAAATCTGCAAATAAGAACTTGACATCCTCATAGGGGGTATGTGAGACATTCTATTTCCGCCTGGTGAAGCAAATACTGTCGTGCCACGCTTAAATTCTTGATATAACTTCAAAGACTTGATTAATTAGAAAGAATACAACAATAGTTTTCACTTGTAAAATATTTTGAAAGCAATCGTTTCAAAATCTTAATGAAAAGAATGTCAATTTCTATAAAAAAAAATACACAAGTCCCATAAGCTCAAGCAGAGTTAAACAAAAAATCTAAGCAATTGAAGCATATAAGATATAACATAACACAACCGCACACAAATATTAAGACTCCAAAGAAGAGAACAGTTAGTTTAACAAATAAAAGTCAGAGGATTCCCTACAGAATCATAGGGTAATAGGACGGATACATTGGGGAAAATTGACAATTAAGTACCTTGAGAGTGCTTCCTGGAAGTGTGCCGACTCCATCTTTCCACTGAAGGAGATCTACTGCTCTTTTCTGTTCACGTTCACGATAATCATCAGTGTGGGGGACGATTTCTTTCGAAGATGACGGTAATACATCCAGTTCCGGTTTTCCAGCGGCTCTCTGTTTCTTTGCTTTCACTTCTTTCGACCAAGCTGGAGTCTTCCTTTCATACTCAATTCTTTCCTCGTCCTCAATCAACTCAGGAAACAAGATTCTCTCAGGTTGCTCTTGGGTGCACTTTACATTATCATTTGTACTCTTATGCACATGCACGTTTGATGTATTTTGAGAAGGAATAATTTCATTTGATTCGTCAGTTTCTTGGTCTTCACATACATATGCATGAAATTTGTTTAAAATAACTTCATCGGCGGATTGCTCTGTGTCACTATCGTAAAATTCTGCAAATCTTTGAGGTGGAGTACTTTGTAACGGTCGTTGTTGTTGCCGTTGTCGTCGTTTTCTTTTAGCTTTTCGTATCCTATGTTCGTCCTTTAGCAACTTCTCTTCCGCCTTATCTTCAAGATGCTCCTGACTCGTAGGCTCAGAGTCAGCAACTGGTTCATCTCGGGAATCCTCCGTAGGTATATCCTCAAGCTCTGACACACTAGGTGAACTAGAAGACCGAGTTGCAGTATTTGAAGACTCCAAGTATATACTATTGTGGTCGTGGTCACTCTCATCAAATTCAGCAGTTCCTTCATTATCCGAGCCATGCAAAGAGTTCTCACGCTTTTTATCAGTGGGTTCGCCATCATCGTTATCAACGTCCATGTAAAGCGCATCATTGTCATCGTCATCATCCTCAGCGTCAGTATCATCAGGGTTGACTATCCCTTCCGAGTATTCCGACTTTTCCGACACACTTTCCTTCCGAGTATCGTCTGGTGGTAGTAACATTGAACTTGCACAAGCCGCGTTAAAAATACTCGTCGCATTTCCAGACACAGACTCAATTTTAATTCCACTATCATCCATCTCGTTTTCATCCGGATACACATTCTGTTGATCTGCATACATTGCTTCAACTTGAGGCAATTCCTCTTCATCATCTTCAGGTTCAATAACAACTCCAAAATTATGGTTCTCTACATTTGGCCAAGAGGAGGATATCTGCTGCTGATGCTCAGCTGATGATGACGAATTCGTAACTCCAACATTGCTCACACTGCTCGTGCTGTTGCTCCGTTGGTCTTCACAAACGACAAATGGACGTAAATTCCCATGTTCATCCACTCTAAGAAACTGATTATTTGTATTAGATACAACTGACGTTTCATCCTGTGACACAGAGACCAATACCGTGGATGAAGGTACAGCTTGATACAACCGGTGTGCCTGTTGTGCATGAGCCCGGGGCCTCTGTAGAATCCGTGGTTCAAATGACCCCGACGACGACGGACGATTTAGTCGATGCTGAACTGTAATGGGTCTCAGCACTTCTTGTCTTCTCATTACTGGATAATCCAAGCGAACCACATTCAGTTTCTTCAATTTCTGCATTACAGGAAGACTTGGTCCAGTAATCGGATGCTTGCCCGCATCCCTCGGTACAGACATTTTGAGCTTTCAACGTTGAACACTCAGTCCAGAATCGTGTATTCAGAGTTGCAGTAGTTACAGTTTCACAGAGCACAACAACTCAGTCACTCTACACATCTGACTCGAGTCAAAGAAGGAGAGATGAGATTCCACTGACTTCCTATTAAAATTCATTTCAATTCAATTTCATAATTGCTTTTTATTTAACGTGGCAAGCAACATAATCACAGTAATGCTTTTCATATAATGGCACGACTTACATATATGTACTGTTCCAGCTGTTCTACTTCCAAGATTACAAAAAAGCACACTACTCCAGTTATATTTCATCAATGATTCGAAAATGTTGAATGGAGAAAACAAACTTTGACTGGACTCAAGATACTGGAACTCTCAATGTAAATCCAAGGAAAATAGAAATTGTAATATAAAATCTCTGTCCAAAAAATGATGATGGAATTTACTACATAAATGCATTTAGTGTTTAACACCGTTTCAATTTCAAAATTTTGAAGGATATGTATAATGGTTTATTGTTAGTGTAATTGTAAAATCCTGTTCCACCTAACCAAATGCCGAAATTACATTTCCACTCAATGTATAAACGACAATTAATTCACGATTTAACAATTAGGGTTCAGTCTTGTTTTGAAAATAACCTGGAAACGTGAAAACCTTGTAATTTTGAAGTAAGTGTACAGTCCACAGTCCACAGTCTGATGAGACGACTGCCAACTGACTGTATGGGAGAATTTTGACAAAAACACAGAACCTGTTCCACACTCTCGTCTGGTCTCTGCTCAGAATCAGGATGAAGCCCATGGATTTAACAGAGAGCTCAATTCTACCTTCCGGTCCTTATGGACAATTCCTGGATTTCCACCTTCATCCCTTCCATTGTAGGGGGCACACGAACATCTCAGCTACGTTCTCGGCTTTCTTTTATGCATTTTGTCTTTTTTTTCATGTTTCATAATTCATAATTTTAGTCATATTTTTGAATCTATTTTTCTCATCCACTTTTCCCTAAAACCCCATCCGTCGATGACACAGTCCGACGTTTAAAAACCCGAACGACATTAAACTAAGAGTTAAAATGTAAGCGTCCATCTGAAACGTTTATTCACTGCGTCCTTATGAAATCCGTATGCGTTGTTAAATAACCAACGCTCAACTAATGATGTGAGATGATTAAATGAATATAAATAAATTCATTCATAAGTAAATTGAAACCATATCAATTACGTTTTCAAAGCACTCGGTTTTTATTTTTTTATTTTCACACAACCAATGTTATACCTTATAATTTTGAACATCAAATGGTCAACATAATTGTGTGGTTACAATTTTTTGGAAATGTATTCATAGGAAATTATGTTTATAAAGAATAATTAATGATTGATCGAACTATAATTTAATTTTAGCACATTATTATTACTTTTATAAGTCGTAAGTCATACAATAATAATAAATTGTAAACAATTAACAATATATGGATCATAATTAATCATATTATATGATATCTTTTTCAAAAATAATAGTATGGAATTATAGTAGCAACCCGCCATGACTAAAGTGATGATTTCATTCATTTCATGACTACAAAAATGATGAATGATTTTGTTTTGATTGTACATTTGTTGTACATAAAAGATGATTGTATACAACATCATTGAGACACCTTAAAAATAAATTGACAAAATTTCTTGAGAAGTGAGAAGAGTGAACAAAATTGCAAGCTCGCATCTTCAACTTTGAACGAAAATCTATTAATATTTTTGTAAATGAAAATAAGTCATGAACATGGTAATAATAACAATAATATTAAATATCATTACTGTATACGTATATAAGATAATATGAAGAAAAACATTTTCCCACAAAAATAATTGAATGTAAGGAAAATTGAAAATGGTAAAGTCATCTTTGTAATATGTTTCTTGTATACTATAGCAATCATAGTATTTGGTAATGTAATGGAAATGGTACCTGTAACCATTTTCCATTTTCATGTAGTAGAATAAAATTACAATTATATGAATAATTAATGGTTAATTTGGAAATGTCATCATTTTCTTTTTTGGAATAACACGTAAATTCGTAAAGTGAGTATGAATTCAAGTCATTATCATAATAACATAATAAGTATTGTTTTGTATATCATTGTTTATATATAAATTCCGCGTTCTCGTTTATCGTCGACGGTTTGTGGTGTAAAACTACTCGATTTGTAGACAATATAATATGTTGATCTCTTTGTCACTTTGTGATTGAGTCATAGGTCATATTCTTTTTAAATATTGTTTTGTTTTGGGTTGATTTGTAATCGTAATCGTAATATATTTCAACCGGACTTGGAATTAAAGCAAACGTACGATGATGATGATTGATAGTTAGTTGTGGAATTCATAAACTACACAATTTGGATGAAAGTGTGCATTTAAATATGTTTAAATGCAGAATTTTGCATAAGGCACCAATCCAATTGTTTCGGTAACAAGGATTTGTCAATCGCACCTACAATTTGCTTTGTACATTATTGGAGAATCGGACTCCTTTTGTATTAAAGTAAGAACTATCTTTGAATATTTGTTGAGTTGACTACTAGTTATGAGTTGGTACAGAAATTCTTTTTGCAATGAAGTCATGATTTGAAATTCGAATGATCTTCACCACATATCATCACAATACACATTGTTGTTTCCTCTTTCTTTGGCACAAAGAGTTACTAAAGTAAATGTTACTTTTGCTTACTTGTGTGCCTATAAATTATTGGTTAGTTTTTAGTACACATTTGAATGACTTTAATTTTGACCAGGATTTCTCTCCAAGAGAATATCCAAATCTTGAGATATTTTTTTAACGAGTAAATCTGACTTGTTTAGTGAACTGTCAGAGGTTTCAGGATTAAGCATTGACTTAGCCGGGGGACTTGCACGATAACCCACGCTAAGCCCAGAAATATTTTCCGAGTAGTTTAATTCGATGAAACCCGTTGGTTCCAGAGACTCAGTCTTTTGAATCATTTGCATGGACCCATCACTCTCATTGTCTTCAGAAGTTGAAGCGCCATGAGAGAATTCGCTGGAAAAACACGCAGTAGAGTCTATTCCACCTTCTATGATTCTACTGTCAACAAAGTTCTTTCCGTTGCCCGTTCCTGGGGAAGAGTCATTATTATCATACCCATTGTTTCCAACATGCCGTTCTACGTCTGCAGTGAATGGTTTTTGATGAAATGTGTAGAACTGTGTGCGTTCTCGATCATTGTACACAGACTTTAATTTCGGTGGGACGTATTGGGTAATGTAGTCAGCATATTCCTTTTGTGAGGACGGACCGGGTACGGATGATGACGATGCGACAGGTCGCGGGGATGTGGACGGAAGTACATAATCGGCATTAGGGTCATTTCGAATCCAACATCGTCCACGCTCAAGTTGTTTAAAACTTGAGGAACAAGAAGAACCCAATCCCACGGAAGACGTGGACGAGCTGTTGGACTTTTGTGACTTTGAATTCCTTTTGCAATGACCAGCACATAGGTAACTTGGATTTTGAGTGTAGGAAAAGCCAGTGCTGGAAGAGGCGCTTAGCTTTGGAGGATTTGTCATAGACCTGGGAATAATGGTAGTTGGTATTTGTGGTCGACTCATACTGGACACAGATACCGTTCTTGTGACAACCGAATTCTGCAATGATGTACTGGCAGTGGCTACTGATGTAGAGAGAGAGCTGCCCATGAAAGTATCCAAAGTGGCTATGTCAATGTCAGTATCCTGATCAGGAGATACAACTTCAGGCGGCTCCACGTTTTGCGATTGAAGCAGAACACCAGCCACTGGACCATTTTCTGTAGTCTTATCCGGGGTACGAGAATAGAGTTGTCCAGGTGTAGTGTGTTCGTAGTTACCACTGTTGCAAGGTTCCTCTGGGTCTGTAAACTCCTTCTGTCCGAGTTTCATGTACTTTGCAAACAGTACGGGAATTGGAAACTCACTTTTGATTGTGTAGAAGACAAAAACAGCAATTCCCTGTGCAAAAGAAACAATGTTAGCCGTTTTTTTTCAATGAAGAAAGCAAACAATAATAAAGGAAATTAAAATCTCATTTACCAATAAGCATGCACCACCTCCAAATATATATTGGTACAGGATGTTAGCGTGAAGGATGCCATGAAGTATTGACGCTAGTACGGTCACCAAAGTGAGACAGGTGATCATTAAAACTCTATTTAGAGTCTTCGTTCTAAAACAAGAAGCATAATGATATTCTGGAATTAGAATGGTCTGCACCTTATGAAACATCATAGGATACTGTAGCACTTATGGGGTATTGTTAGAACGTAGGACGCAAAAAGGAATTCTTACCTGTATTCCACAAGATACATTTTTCCAGCATCCACGTTAACTCGAAGGGATCGAAGAATGATAATGGTTCTATAATACACCAGTAAAATTGCCTTTACTAAAACAGCAACGACAACAGCAAAAGTGATAAAGATAGGAGAATCTTCCCGTAGGACAAGCCCAGCGAAGGGATCGAAGAATGATAATGGTTCTATAATACACCAGTAAAATTGCCTTTACTAAAACAGCAACGACAACAGCAAAAGTGATAAAGATAGGAGAATCTTCCCGTAGGACAAGCCCAACGTCAAATTTTTTTTGGCCATGTTGAATGTGATAGACAGTGACTGCTGCTGTCCAAATAGGAAGAAGACAACCTAAACTGACGGCTCCGAAAACTGTAACCGGAGATACAGTACGAAGCCAAGGAAGTTGGTCCAATTTTGAGGATACAAGGAGAACCGTCAACGTGATGGTAAGGTGAGAACACAACGACGTAACCCACAATGAACAGAGGAAGGTCGATAATGGAATGGACGAGATGTCTCTCTAAATAAATATTTGATTCGAAACGAAATAGTTTCAAATTTAGGATTCCAGAGCTCACTTGTACAGATTTTGATACTTATTAGAAAATACCTTACCGTGAACGATAAGGTCAACAGCATGGCCACAATGAGACAAAGGCACACTATCATTTTGAGACCATACAATCCAGCGGGGCATAGTTGACACTTTATATGGCCAAGCATGGCAAAGAGAGCAGCAGAACATCCAAAAATACAAACAATGCAGCCCATGAGCACAATCCAGTGAGGCGGTAACTCCGTTTGGTCTTTATTCTACGGGAATTACAAATTCATAGAAAATTCATGATATTCTAGAAGTGCTACTTGCGGAAAGAGCGTTTGGACAGAACAAAGCGATTTTCTATGTACCTCATTCGCTGACTGAATCAAGAGCACACCAAACTGTCCAAAGCGGTCACATGCACAGTGAACAGTGGAGTTGTGCACTTCTGGAATCTGACACACATTCAACATCCATCTAATCCCACTCTCAGGGCGGTCGTTCAACACTCCACATGTTAGGTTTCGTTTTGGCGATTCCACTAGGTCCAGGATGTCTCGAGAGACGTCGAATTTCACATGGACTTCAGAGTTATGAGCAAAGTAGTACCCATTGGGAGCTCCGATCTGCAATATTTGAGATACTAACTGGATACTCTGCTGCTCCACGAGGAACCGCTGTGGAATTGGGGACAGCAAAACACTCAAATTTTTGTATGCCAGAATAAGAAGATACGCCGAATAATTGGAGCGAAAACCGGAAAAATTCAACGGGATTTCCACACCACTCTGTAGCCAACTGGGGTACCTTCACAACAGATAAACCAAAACAGCATAATATTAAAGAAAAATGTTGTCAGAATTGCGATTACAATTCATGCGACTCTTATTATCATCAATATCATCCATTCCTTTCCTTCCTCTCAACAAACACACTTGGAAGAGATACATAGAAACGCACTAGTTGAAAATAAATGGTATTCCACTTTCCACTGCATTTTTTTCTCATTCACTTCTCACATGTCTGTATACTATATCTGCAACTGAGAAATGGTCAGAAGAAATCTTACTTGACAGCTGGATTCGGAAACCCAAGCGACTGATTGTGATGTACAATTGTAACTGCTTCTACAATGAGGTGATTGGACGAATAGAACATTCGGTCGACCGATGAGACACTGCAAAAGTTCCAAAGCCCAAATGGTTAGGACACTTGACAAATGGAACCCAGTTACGACGTTCTTCCTTTGAAAGAAACTGCAAAAAAACTCGTGTATACGTACTTGAAATTTGCCACACTCGTAGAATAAATTAACTTATTCAAAGCGAGGAGGCTGCCCTCATTGGCAAACAACTCGGAAAACGATTGGAGTCGGCTGACGATGTCAAAGAAGGTGGGAAACCACTCTTTTATCTGCATCAAATCATCAAATTGACAATTAAAGATTATTAATACATTTTACGGCAAAACCAAGCTTTTAGTCGAGTCCACTTACATTTCCCTTTTGAGTAGCAAAATTTGCCGCATCTTCCAACAAAGGAATGAATTTCCCTCCTTCCCCAGGATACATAAAAGTTCTCTTAGACAGATACCCCCAAATTTCGTTTATGATTTGACCCGCATTTGGAAACACAGCAAATCCAAGTTTCAACTTTTGCAACTATACAGACATGCAAAGTTGAAAGCAAGTTTCATTTAAAAAATTGTTTTCCCACATGTGTTGTACTTTAGTACACCAAAAACTCATTACCGTAGTATTAACACGCTGCAAACTGAGAGATACGCAATTAGTGAAATCACTTCGTCCCCAAACACCTCGATTCTCTTTCAGTTGACAAGTTCGTTGCATAAAACCAATGTAACCTGGTGGACATTCTCTCATGGCTAGAACTTCAGGTGCAGCCCATTCCCATTTAATCGAAGTTCCATTTCCAACATGATCAACTTCATCACGACACGACGGAGCATTGCGAGATTCTAAAACTTCCAACTGAATTTCTTGTTTACTTTGTCCTGTAATGTAACATATTTTGCAAACACGTAACTAATATTTTTGGTGGAGCAACAAAAGAAAAAACTTAGAATTATATTGAATACGATTAGGAGCAAAATTACTAAACATTCTCGTACGAAGTTAAACGTAAAATACGCGATGAATGAGAAAGTGAAAGTTGTATCAGAATGCCCACCTGCTTCGTTGTTTGCCTCGCATGTGTACGTCACCGAGGTCTCCGCTCGAAGAACTCTCAATATTTTTCCTTGAGGATACAAATCGTCTGAAATTACATCTGGTTCTGCAATAATATGATCCTTGTATCTGTACCAACTAAAGGTATTAGGTTTCGGAGACATAATAAATTGATTGTCGGAACATTTGATCAGTGCAGATTCATTCTGAAAACAAAATCATTTTGATACGTATTTTTAAAAACTCTTAAAACAACGTATGAAAGTATGGGAAAATTTTGAATCAAGGGGAATGAAAGTAAATATTATACTTGAACAACTGTCAAACTCAATGGGCTTAGCTCCAGTTGTGGTGGGAGGGTCACATTGACATTAACATCACTGCATTGTTCTTCCCCCATATATGAAACCTATAGACAACATGACATAAACTATACATTACATCATATTCATATGTAAAACAAACAAAACGTTCTAAAGTCAGTCACAGCATGTGACACTTAGGATTTGGTAATAATTTACATAAGAAAACAGAAATAACGAAAATAATAAAACTACTACGCAATAAAAGACAGGAGTTTGATAACAAAAAATGGAGTGCATGATACACAAGCAACAGAACGAGAAAATTATTTTCATACCTGACACGTAAATACGCCCGCATCTAATGGGAAAGCTTTGTCAAAATGAAGTACGGAACTGACTTTGTTGGAGGCGTCTCGTGGGTCTTGTTGCTGATAGATGGTCCTGGAAAAGGATCACAAATAAGGCCAAGATTTTTTTATTGTCGCTTTATTNAATTCCTGTGCCACTGCATCAACCAATCAACCTGTTTTACTTGGGTCTAGGTCCTTGGATGAACGTTACTATATACGCGACGAAGTATACGAATAAATATAGCTCAAGAAAGGAACGGTTATTAAAGGAACACTACACAAGGAAGCGAAGGTATAACTACAAGAAATGTGATATGATTCAATCTTGAAGGGAAACGGGAAGTAGAAGAGAGAATCGGATTCGGAAACGAGATGTTAAGAAGCTGGGAGACAAACGACCGGAAATGAATTGCATTATACCTAGTAGCCTGTGTAATGTTGATAGGTACTCCGTCTTTGAACCATGTGAATGTGATTTGAGAGGATCCAACGGCGACACAAGTGATGCTAAAATCTCGACCAACGACCAACGGAAGCTTCTTATTGATCTCTACATTCTAGAATATAAGAAAAGTCAGAAAAGTTAAGAAATACTACCCAAGTGTCTCCAATCTTCTTTCGAATGTAAGTTTAAAAGCCCGTTTATTTTTTTTTCCTTTTATCAACTTTTCCTCAAATACATTTATGACAGGAAAGTGTGTAGTTGTACGAGTTTTCTCAAGGAAAAGTCTATTCAAGCTGCATTTGACCATGAAAGGCCAAAAAGATAGTAAGCATAGTAAGGTAAAACGTGTTCAACGACTTTCGTCATACTACCTCGAAAATGGTACAGACCAAAATGCGGTTTCTTTTGACACTCACAATCAGTCAAAAGTTTTTCAATTTGCTCCACAAGTAAAAGTCAATAAAAAGAAGAGAAGAAAAGCTTGACATTACCTTCAATTTTAAGGGTGGTTGAATATCGTATTTGAACGGAAGACCAATGATCCAGTCCGCAGGCAAATCTCCACGAGTTCGCAATGAAGACAAAACTTCATAACTTGAGTTTTCCATATCCGGAGCAGCAAAATATTGAAAGACAAATTCTGACGCAGGTCTGCAAAAACATTTGGCAAAGAAATTCAGAAAATAATTTAAGAGGTCAAGGCATAGTATATTACTTTCCAACCCATTAAATGCTATTCCTCAAGCTGTGTGGAAACATTCTGTAAAAAATATGAGAAGGAAGTTAAAAAAAAAAGGGAAACAGTTTCTTTGCGTTTGACACGCCGACAAGGTTTCAAACGTGTCACGTTTTGGTTTCATGATTTCAGCTTCACCTCATATTCTTACTGTTTCCACCAGATAAAGTATACGGGATTAGACGAGCAATGAGAACCAAATGTCGAGAGT
>JABASF010002333.1:0-15317 GCA_019776145.1 Harlomillsia oculata
AAACCAGGACGAAAAGGATGAATCTGCTTAAGAATTATTAACTTCATATTAATTTATCTTCGGTCATCATTAAGCTTTCCCCCAAATAAACTGAATAATAATTAATGCGTAATATTACTTACGCAATATAGAAACGCATGTTTGCAGATGATGTTTTAAGCAATGCCAAGAACTTTCAACTTTTTCGGACAAATCAGAACTGATGAAAAAGCGGAAACGCGGACGTTCATATAGTGCTACAAAGCAAATATTTATGTCACTTGAAAATCAAACTATTCCTTTTTGTCTTTAAAGAGATTAACTCTTTATCAAGGTACTTTTACCGATTAGACACTATATAAATATTATAGTCCTACACTGCCAAAGTACCTTGGATTTTATGTTTCGTGAGTAACCTGGTTTTACTTGCATCACTGAATTCGTCATTTTATCTCTGCGTGGCCGCATTAATTCTGCATTCTGTTGGTTTTACCATGTTATAATCTTTACTATTTTTCATATTTATAAAGCCACATCCGTATTTGTCACATCCAGATTTATTGTCTTACAGGGTAGTACGGCTTTGTGTACGTGACTACTGTGTGACTGAGACTGAGAGAGTGAGACAGACTACAAATATTAATATTGTATATAATAACAACTATTGTTTAGAGAAATGTTTAATATAGAATTAGTCTATATTAAACATTTTTACTTTAAACAATACTTCAAACGGTCAAACCAGAGAAATGATAGTATAAATTGTCAATGCAATAATGGAATATGGGAGAGATTGCTTTTAAAATTAGATTAACATAATACCATTTACGAGGTGAATGTAATTGAACCTTTAGACGAACGAACGAATGTAAACACGCTTACATACAAGCAGACAAGCATGAACCACTTACGGGCATAAAGTGAATGTATAGATTTAGAATTAGATACCATTCGTTTAAATAACGGTTTTTATTTTCAAATCCAGCATTTGGAAAGGAATTCGAAATTAAATTATAGCTTTTTATGTATTCAGTTTATTCAGTATAGTACAGTACCTATAGTGTAGTGTTTGCACTTTGCAGCAACACGCAAAAAGTTTGCTTTTTAATAAAACATCCTTCTAATGAATGTATTCTGCCTTTCTATCTCTATTAATCGTAAGAGTATAATCGTCCTGTTGTTATATTAAAAGCTGTATGAAGGAAATACGAAATAAACGATTTAAATGTAACATCAATTATTATTAATATAGGTCCATTAATTATTTGATTCTGTGAAATTATTTTGTTTGTCTGACAATGCCCCGTGTCCGTCGTCATCCTTCCCAGTCCCAGTTGTTTGCTGTAGTCCATGAATTCCAGTGTCGCGACCAGAAACCAACACCGTCATCCTTCTGACGAATCAGGTCGTCTCTCATATTGGGCAATTTGTCACCCAAATTAGTTGCAACCCAGCGCTCGACTGGACTCTCACCATAGTTTTGATTTGCTATTTTCCTGTTGTCATCCGAAGTTCCGAACAATTCTGATCCCCACCAACCTGGAAGCGGGAATGCTGATGCATAAGCCAAAACCAGGACGAAAAGGACAAATCTATTTGAGAACGATTGATTTAATTTCTTTCTTTTTTGAGACTCCGGTGCCGGCCACATACACATTGTCCACAATAAATTGCATTACAAATTACAGAGTCCGACAATGAAACAGAATAGACAAATGAAAGCGATTGGGATGTTTGGGATCTAATAATGAATTAGTATTACTACTTACGTAATAAAGAAACGCATGCTTGTGTGTGGTGTTCAACGATGACAAAATATTCCTTCCACTTTTTCAGACAATCTAAAACTGAATCAAAAATGATCAAACTGAAGCAGAAACACTTAGGGATCCCATTTATATTTCCGTTGATACACTTAAAAAGCTAATCAATCTTATATATTTAACATGAAGAAATGCCTTTCATATACACTTACACTTGTTCACAATCTCGGTAAACGTGACTTGTTGACTAGTTTAAAGAGAATTCAAAGCCAATAAAACGTTCAATTTCTTCAATACCAACGTTGAAACAGCTATTACTTTATATAGCTTTTGTTTAGAAGGTAAACGTTCTATTTCATAGATTACAGACAGTCGGATGATAAGTGCATGTTCAAAAAACCAATATTTTGAGTCCTTCATTTTATTGCGTCTCTCAGTTCTTTCATTCTTCGTGTCTAGTCTACTATTACTGAATCACCACAATGCATTAGGTAGAATTGGAATGTGAATAAAAATGAGTCATCAACTTGGCAAACAA
Source organism: Harlomillsia oculata (assembly GCA_019776145.1). Lineage (NCBI taxonomy): Eukaryota > Metazoa > Arthropoda > Collembola > Entomobryomorpha > Oncopoduridae > Harlomillsia > Harlomillsia oculata. The sequence goes on from JABASF010002333.1 coordinate 2,281, forward strand.
CCAAATTAATATCATGCTGCTGGACCAGTTTCGTCAACTTTAGAAGATAAATGAATTGGAATTGTCAACATTTGTTTATCTTAACTCTCTGAAGACTGAAGTATAAAACTTTTCAAGAAACGTTTCTGTTAATGTGTGTAGCTAAGCCTATGGCTTGGCTACACTCCAATGTTCCTTAGAATGTAAAGAATCGAATCCCGAAACCTTTTGATTTGAGATTTAAAACATAAGTTCCAGAGTTCCAATTCCATTATGATGTCATGATGTCTTACTTAAATGTTTTATTGTTAATTTTCAAGTTGAAAGAACAGAAATAAAGTTGCGAGTTCATGGTATAAAATAAACGATATTTTGCATCGTAACTTTATGTGCATCCGAATCATGGTCTTCCAATGTTCTAATGATGTAATTCAATTGTCAATTTCTATGCTGGATAATTTTATCAACTTTATAATATACTCAACTTATCTTTGATATCGCGAGGGCCAAGGCTATTTGTGGACATTGCAGTTGGTGTAGAACTAGAATTTCCATTTAATGAGCCATTAAATTCGTTGAACCTTACACAAGATAGACGAGGTATAGACAATTTATTGCATTTGCATTCATGTCTCCATGCACCTCGTGTAACTTGTAAGTTGTAACTAGCTTATAAGATCGTTGGTTTGGTTCTGTTGTTCTTAAAATTCTGATCAGTTTCAGAGATTCCAATTGCCCTCTTTATTGCACGCCTTCTGACTGCTTTTTTGTTGTGCCATTGTCATTAGTCATTACTGGATTGTGTAACAGTGACGGAAAATGGAAAGTTGAAGGATACAGCATGCAAACTCCAAGATGTTTTTGTATCCATAACCTTGTCTTGAAATCCATGTAATCAAATAGCCTGTACCTGCTGTGCCGTCAGGTTCATCGTCAATTTCAGATTCACAATAATTCTTGTATCACTAAGTCTCACCATTACATTACCACTTTTCTCATTTATCCTTGGCTGTGGAAGGAAGCAGACTTAAAGTGCCTTTTAGGATAGCAAAATGGTTTTCGAATACTGTATACTTGGAATCATTGTTTTTATTCTCTGGGTCATATGGGAAAATGACCCGTTTCATAAAACACCACCGGGTATTAAAACATCGAAATTGAACAAACATTTTCTTATTTTGCTTTGAATTAAAAAAAAATACATTTTGGTATTGGTATCCTTATTATATGTTCACAGGACCGATTAAATTTCCCATCTTAGGAAGTATGATTCAGTTGGTACGGGCTCATCCTGAACCGCACATGGCAATGGATATTTTGGGGAAGAAATACGGACCAGTTTGTAGCGTTAAAATGGGAGGAAGAAATGCCGGTAATAAAAAAAACATCGGAATTCTTGCATGATCCATCCAGTTTAATAATGAAAAGGTGAACATGATGTCGTGATGCTTGTAATACCATGATTAATTCTGCTTTCTGCAAAATTGTATTGAATTATATTTATAGTAATATTCACTGGATTTGAGGACGTGAAAGCCATGACTCAATTGCCGGAATCTCAAGTAGCCCCCAGAAACTTTGATGGCTTGTTTGCTGATCGAAATATGTATCAAAATCTAGGAATTATTTGGGGATTTGATCCACAGTATCGAAAAATACGTCGATTTGTCTTACAAACTCTCACAGAGTTTGGATTTGCAAAACGCTCTAACATGGATTTCATGGTGGCTGAAGAAGTGGAGGAAGTGACTAATGAAATCAAGTCAAGGATTGCTTCTAATTCTGGGATTGTCCACTTTGAGCATTTCTTTCGACGAATGGTTCTTAATTTCGCGTGGGTTCCTCTCACAGGTCAACGAATTCCAAAGAATGACACACAGGTCGAACCACTGTTGGACACCTGTCAGCGGTGGGTTGACAGTGCCACTATGGCCACAGGAATTGACATTGCTTTCCCTGTTGTCAGAACTTTGTTTCCTTCACTCGTGAAGTACGATGTTCAACAACAGTGTCACAAAGAGTTTCATCAGTTCTTTCGAGTAAATAATCATCAATTAATAAATTACTAAATGCAAAAATAAATGGAACGTTAAGTTATGTTTGTCTAATAGCAAATGCTCAAGAATGCACGTGCCAAATACGATCCGGATGCTCCACATCAAAGTTTCCTTGATCGATTCGTTCATGAGATTGAGTTGCACGAGAATGAACCGGATACGATATTTACGGGTTCGTAAAAAACTAGTCTATTATTTGATTGCTGAAAAATTGAACTGTTCACTGTTCGAGATAAAATTATAAGTGTAATTTGATTTTTAATTCCCAGAGAATCAGTTCATCATCTCATCTTTGGACATTTTCCAAGCCGGATCGGAAACCACGACGAGTGCAATGAACACTGTAACTTTGTTCATGACCAGATTTCCCGAAATGCAAAAACGTGTATTTGAAGAGATTGAAAAGGTGGCTGGATTTGATCGTCCACCTTCCTTACAAGATCGCGAACAGTACTAATTACATTTCATTACTACTACGTAATAATATCATTAAGTAGACTGAATTGAAGGATTGAAGCTTAATTATTGTTTACTTTATAGAATGCCATTTACTGAAGCAGTTTGTATTGAAGCCATACGCTGGACATGTCCATCCAACTATGTTCCAAGGAGGGCCGCATCATCGTTTTATTACAAGGATATGCTCATCAGCGAGGTCAACAATAAACAAAATTCTGAATTTTGATATTACGCATTGGCATTCTTTTGTTGTTCGTTTGTCCTATTGTCTTGTACATTTACATTGTATTGCATTGTAATTTTTAGAATTCATTGGTCATTCCAAATGTATTCAGTCTATCCAGAGACGAAAAAGTTTGGGGAGACCCTTACGTTGTTCGTCCTGATCGTTTCCTTACTCCGGATGGCAAGTTGGATCCCAACATGACGGCTAAAATGGTCAATTTTGGAACGGGTAAGTTGGTTATGAAGTTATGATCACATGAAAAGTTACTACAGTTAGCTAATAGAGCTAAAACCAAATTCTTTTATATTTTTGGGTTTTTTTTGTAGGAAAAAGAGCATGTCTTGGCGAACCACTTGCTCGTGCTACTTTTTTCCTTGCATTTGCTGCGATTATGCAACGGTTTGCTTTTCAATGTGTCCCTGGTAAACCGATACCAACTTTGGATCTATGCTACACTTTAGTATTGTCCACAAAGCCTTTCGATGCCCTAGTCACTGAAAGGAAACTGATAACTTACTAGCAATTAGGAAAGGTAGTCTAATATTGCATAATTGCATAGCTGCATTACATGCAGCTTCACAGTTGCTGCTGGTCACTGCATCTTCATTATAGTTGTTTTATCAATTAATATGCAAAGAATTTAAAATGACAACATGTTTATTGCTGATCTATACATGATTTCCTTTAACAATTTACAAAACACTCTCTATCTGTTTCTTGCTTACTTCTAAGACTGGACCCTATTTTAATAAAAACTGATGGGCAATTAAGTAGAATTGAATCAGTGCCGCAAAAAGTCGGTAACCTCGAAACATTTCGAGTGCAAAAAATTGTTTTTCTTTATTTCTGCGCAATTTCATGCAGGGAATGCAAGTTTATCAGTATGCATAGCTGGAGTTCCTAAAACTCACTTCGCAAAGAAACTGTGAATGTGAATGGTGAACCAGTTTGTTTGGCAAAAACAAGTTTAATAATACCCTTATTATTTTTATGCAGGACTAATGGATGAACCTAATAATGTAATATAGAAAGGGAGCAGAAGCGCTTGAACGACAGGAGCTTTATTAATTACTTTTACATTGAATTTCGTGAATTAACATTAACATAGGTATTTCCAAAGACAATAACGGTTTTAGGCTTTCAATTTCAATCCTTCAGTATCCTTAGACTTGGAATCTGTAGTGGATGCTTTTGGAGTCTTCAAATCGGCTTCTGATTTGAAATCAGGGAATGCTCTTTCAATTGCTTCGTCTGTGAGCGTACGATCCACGAGAGCTTGTTCCTCTGGAGAAATTGCAATCCCAGAGTTCTGAATGTACTTTGAGATTGCAGCTCGGTAGAAATCTGGGAATCTTTCAATCATGCTTTGCAACCACTTTTCGTAGTTTTTCTGCTGTACCTCTGTACAGACTAGGCATTCGCCTAGAAGTGCGGCTCTCACACGAGCTGAAATGAAAGAACAGGATGGATTTCTTTTTTAAATGACATTACAAAGTTTTTCAACATAACGTGATTGTAATTAAACGGATGTGATTAAAATGTAAACATACGTTTCAACCATCGTCCAACAATGTCACAAGGTCCATCCAAAAGAAGACACTTTAATTGAATTTTAACAAGACGATCGTTTTTCAAATATGTGCTGACATCCACATTATCCAACTCCGGCTGAAGACGCAAATAGCCCCAGTCGTTTTGAGATGGAAGCGAAGCACTTTCAACAAAAACAAATGTGCAAAACACACACAATACAACTAAAAATCTTTCCATTGTTGTGGTATAGTGTTTACTCAGAGTTTACAAGTTTGCACTTGGTTAAGGAAATGTTGAAGACTTCTTTGATCTTGGATATTAATGAAACTGAAACCGTGGTTTGAGCAAATCATATTTATAGTAGCTGAGAGAAATGAAGCTTTGGATGTAATTGCCATAAATTATAGGTTTTTTGTATAGTTTTTAACAATAATTTTGAGTTCAGGTAAGTTCGAGATGGAAAGGTAGTCAAACGTGACCACAAGATATAAAAAAAGCTTCAAAGTGAGGAAAAACTAAAGACTTCTAAACAAAGAAACACAGCATAACACATAACACATCTTCGCAATTGTTCACTCTTCAAATGCTAGCAAGTGTATTATTATCTTGAAAAGTAAATGAGTTCCTGTTTGTCCATTAGAGACTCGGACGAAAACAACTCAAAAACTGAAATGTTTAGTAAATCACCGAAGATGCACACAACATGCTTCTTTTTCTACTGCGGAATCTGTTCCGCATCAAACACCGCAAATTAGTACTGAAACTCTACGAACGCATCCGATTGATTGGGCGTAATCGTCATCTTTTAAAAATGTTTGGATTTTAATACGTCTTACATTTTTCTAGTCGTCTTCATCATACGATGGAGAATTTTTCTGTCTTCCTCTAGAGCTAAATTGAGGATAATTTTGATTAGGGTTCAGAGGAACTGGGGGTGGATGAGATCCTCGGAATGGAACGAATTGAGGCTGGTTTCTTTGGATTGATGGTGTTCTCTCTTCGTCATTCAAAGGGACGACTCCTATGTCACTCGCCGATACGACATTTCCAGTGTAAGTTAGTACACCTCCTGATGGAATGAACGATGGAATCACTGGACGCGATCGGTCACGACACATGCAATAATTACTGAAAGCAATTAATGCTATGATCAGTGTACACAAATTTTTGCTTTGAAAAATTTTCTTCATTTTGAGATTTTGATGCGGCTGATATGATGGCTTTAAAACAGCTATAATGTTTTGACAATTCCGTTCATTTTCCGATGTGCTTTTATATATGAATCCCTACACAGGAATGGATGATGTGGCCAATTAATTGACAATCCTGAAAGTCATTCGTCATTGCATTTCTTCTTTTAAATCAAGTAGATCGTGCAGAGGTGCGGACATTCTTTCAATTAATTGAAGATATAGTATGTGAAATTGAAATTAATATACTGACAATGCAATTTTTCAAAATAATGAAATCGTCCGTGTTGACGCAAATGGATGACTTTGCAAACTTAAGTTCAGATTCAGATGCAAACAGACTTGAAAGGAATAGCAAAAACAAAAACCACTAGGAACAATTTAGGAATGGGTAGGCTAGGCATTAGGGACTCGGGACAATTCAAGGTCGTCAATCGTCGGACACTAAACAAAAAATGTCGATTATGGTACGTAAACCAAAGGTTTGATACGTTGGCAGTTGGCAAGTTGGCATCCCGCAGCTAGTAAAGATCTCTTCCATCATAGTTTATCACATTCACGCTACTTCTTGTTGCATGCAATTGGATTTAGTAATCTTGATAAGCTGATATACTAAAGTTGAGAGTTGAGAACGTGTGATTAAACGCTTCGTTTCTGGGTTCATTCGCATTTTCCTTATTAAAATGAGAATAAAAATTAGGAGGCAATTATCCAAGACATAATTGCTCATATAATATAACGATATAATAAGTCGCCACAAAGCTTGCCCAATTTACACTGTTTGCAATGGAGAATATGAATATCAACTATCAACCTTCCAGTGAAGTTTTCAGGTTACAGACGAAACAAGAAATACTTGCAAAAAAAGCGAACGACAAGACATCAAGACATGCTTAAAATGTTATGGAGAACTTGAAGAATACATTAAAGACTGGAAAGTGACGTAGCAATGAATCGCAAAAAATGTAGCATGTCAGGTTCAGGTGTCACGTGCAAGAGCCTGTTTATTTTAGTGTCGGTAATTTTTCAGTATTCAATCAGACCTTTCAATAATACCAAAAAACTAACTTAATGCTTAAGGATTTTATAATATTGCATTAATAATTCCAATTTCCAATAATGGAATCGTTAGCTCTCCTAGTAATTGTGACTTTGTGTACATTTGTATGGTTTCTGAAGGTCAAGAGGGGAAAGAACAATCGTCCTCCAGGTAGACGTAGAACTTAATTTTTAAAAATGACATAAAAGTATTAAAAGACTAAAATTGCGTGAAATGACACAAATAATTATAAAATCGGTCCATTAAAATTATAAACAGGCCCATTTCAATGGCCATTGTTTGGCAATCTCTACCAAGTCTCCAGAGGCGACCCAATACCCTTTGTTTCAATGCATAAGCTGGCTAAAGTACATGGACCTTTGATGTCTCTCAAACTCGGAGTTCGAAATTACGGTGATTTAAACATTGGCATTGACATATTATAGATTATAGAATAACACAACACAACACATTAAGTATTTATATCGATACATTAAGTACTACATTAACTACATTACATGCAATCATGCAACTAGAACTAATCTATGTACAGTCAATAATAATTAATGAATCAATTACTAACTAACGACCAGCTAAAATAGTACAAAAGTACAATTAGAATCCCAGGATAACTGTATATTACAATTTACAAATTATACTTATGAAATACTATTTTTACTATGAATGGCCTTCCAGTCATTTTATCTTCATCAAAAGTCATTCAAGACATTTTCGCCGGAAAAGCAGATTACATTGACATCGAATCTCCGAAATGGATCGAATTTAAAACCCGTGGACGAAATCTGGGAATTATATTTGGACATGGAAGCCCAGTCATGAAACTCCGTCGATTTCTCATTCGTTCATTGCGTGATTTGAATTTCAAGAAAATGGCAAACATTGAGTACTTTTTGGATATTCAATTACAATATTTGAAGAAAAAATTGATTGAAGAAACGAAGCAGGGAAATGGAAAAGTTCGTTTTCATGCAAACTACTTTGCAGTCGGTTTCTTAAGCTTCCTTCTGAATTTTGTGAGCGGAAATGACAACGACAACAGTCGCCTTCAAGATCCGAGATATGATCATTTGATTACATTGAAAGACAAGGCAACTAGCGCATCTACTTTTGCGAGTGGGGCTTTAACTGCATTTCCTTTCTTACTTCCGATTATGAAGAGAACGAAAGCTTATCGACAACTTGTGGAAGCTGAAGAAGCTGAAAGAGCTTTTGTGAAAGTGATTACAATTAAATTAACTATTTCACAAATCACTATGTAATCGAACGAAGTCAATAATTACTTGAATGTGAAATTATAGGAAGAATGCACACTTCATTTATCTAAAATGAAGAACGGAGAAAATGCCAATTGTTTGCTGGATATATTTTCAGAAAACATTCTTAATGCAGCGAACAATGATAAATCAATATTCAATGGTAATCTATGCAAACTTTGCGTCTTGCGTCATTGAGAATACAGTGTGTCGCATGTCGTTTAATGTGTCATGTCATTATTGTTGTACTGCAGAGGACCAATTTCATACAATGACGCAAGATTTGCTGACTGCTGGAGCTGACACAGAAACAAACGCAATGTCTGGAATAATTCTCATTCTCATAACCCATCCACAGGTTCAACAGAAAGTTTATAAAGAAATTCGTGATGTCCTTAAGGGTAGGAACGTTTCACTTGAAGATAAAGAGAAGTAAAATTAGTATTTTACGAGAATATAAAAAACATCCAGACTGTATAAACAGATAACAGTAAAGGTGCCATGGGCATGATTCTCATGATATTTACAGAATGCCATACACACAAGCCACAATACTTGAATGCTTAAGATGGTACCCAATCGTTGTTCACTTCCGTCCACGAGTTATTCTTCACGATTTTGAATATGAGGGATACACTTTTACGAAGGTTGGTTTTAGTTTTATTTTGATTTTGATGACCTCTAAACCTAAACTTTTACTCAATTAAGCCGTAATAAATAAATAAATTTAGTTTCGCGATTACAACAACTTGTATTAAACTCATGGTAAATATTCTCCCATTTCTTGACTTTCTTTAAAGGACGTCCTACTGCTTGTCAATCAATACAGTGTGAACCGAGATGAAAATATTTGGAAAGACCCTTACACCATTAATCCCAACCGATTTTTAAATTCCATGGGTCAAATTGATAAAACTGCTGCAAACAATCTAGTTGCCTTTGGATCAGGTAAGGTTTTAAACTGTCTTCTCAATTGGAGCTGTGAACGTTGAAATTAACTTCCTAAAGCGTGTTCAACTTTATTGTACAGGGAAAAGAAATTGCATTGGTGAAAGTCTGGCCAGAGACAGCTTATTTTACTATGTTGTCAGCATTGTTCAAACATTTGATCTGTCATTAGTTCCTGGAGAACCGATTCCTTCTCTGCAACCAAAACCTGGGTTTATAGCTAAACCAGTCGAATTCACTGCTCAACTACACTTAAGGACGGATGCAAAATAAAATGCATGCTCATTTATATTACACAAAAAACAATTCAGGTTTGAATCGGACAGCAAAATTGTTTATTATTTTATTCAAGTAAACTCTGCGCGATGTAATCTGGTACAATTTCGGTTTAATGCTTATTAATAAACGGAGCGATTTGGTTTATTACTTACAACTATTGGGAAGAATAGATGGATTATTATTCGTATTACATTTAGTTATTACTGGAATATTATTTTATATGTATTAGTTTATCACTATAAGATGAGCTAGCAGCCATGATTGTAGAAAAGGGCACCGAACGACGAGGGTTTCAAAATCACAGGATTACTGACATTTTAATTGCATTAATTACTGCGTTCATTTTCTAATCTCGCACTGTCACTAAACGATCCAACACTAAACTAAACGATTTAATGAACATAACTAATTTAATAGCATTACAGGAAATACTGAAGGGCTGAAACGCTCAAAAACTTTTCAATGAAGATCTCAGAATCCAATACTGCAATGTGAGCAGCACGTCCAATCAGAGAATTTGCACTATGTGATGGTAAAGAGTGATGCACATCGTACCGAATTAACCTGGACACAAAAGAGCATCACAATTAATTAGTATGTCATGTCATGTCACGTCACGACCACGACCTCACGACATGTGCTATAGTCCTACGTTAATGCATCTCGATTTTCATGAAATTTTTCTATTATGACTTACTTTACATTATTTGTTAAAATGGGGTTGAGAATATTCATAACCATTTCACGGTAAGCTTCGCCTGTTAAAAGTGTGTGAAGATCAGTAGTTTAATTCATAATTCATAATTCAAAAATAGTATTAATTTTGCATGTTTGCCAAAATGGTTTGTATGTACCTTGAACTGATCCATCTTTCAGACTAGCTTTACAGTTTACAATGTGAGCCGAGTGTACAGGAACGTAACGATCTTGAGCAGAACCACAGAGAAGAACATTTTTGAAAGCGTGCAAATTGGATTTTTCGCTCAACTTGTACATGAAAGTCTGTCGAATATCGGTAGCATCTTTCAAACTGAGTTGCAGAAGACTTGACGACTTTTTCCATTTCTGCATCAACCACATTCCTTTAAACATAACAATTACGACAATCAGTTTCATTCTCTATTCATAGTCTTTAATTAATTTAAGCATAATCTGGTAGGTGAACGTCAATAGAAGGTTTCGAAGGTACATTGTTGGGATATAAGACTTTTTATGTTCTAATTTTTTATACTCACCAACATTCACTAAACCACCGTTGTAGAGTGTTCCAAGGTGCGGTCCACTCAGACTCAAAAATGTGTGCAATTTTGGAATCAAATGGGCCAATGCAGGTCTTGTTAGTGCAGAGCGAACAATGATATTTCCCAAAGAATGTCCCACGAATGAGATTCTCACGGGATTCAGCTTGTTGGATTCCATGTAATTGAGAATCTCTGAGACAAACTGATCCGTCATGGAATCGAAAGACGTAAATGTATTCCCATCCTGGAAATTAGACAAGTTATTTATTTTAATGCCATTTCCTTTAAATAGTCAATTCAGATATTCAATTATGTATTTGTTAATAGGTTATTTTGAGGTTAAGCGATATCCTAAATGGTTCAATTTGCCTACACATTTTTTACTTGTTAGCTGATTAGCTGTTACCTGGTTTTTCTCCGACATTAGAAAGTGAACATTTTGACCACTAAGACTGACTTCAAGGTAAATCTTAAACAATCGGAGATCGTGACAACTTCCATCGAGACCGTGCACGCAAACAATCAAGTGTTGACCCCCAGGATGAAAGATTCTAAGTTCATCAGGAACTTGAAAGTAAGGAATTGGTTGTGGGGGTACAGAAGGTAACGGTGGAACTCCATTCTCCGTGTCAGGTTCAGTGTGACAATGCGGGGTACATTTGAGGTCACTCAGTCCGGGGAATTCGGACAAGTGGCAATTGCACAGAGGTCTGGGTGCAAATGGAGAAAACACTGCAGCGTCTTCTTTGCGATGATGATTGTCCAACGACCTTCTTCTATGTCTATGGGTCCTACCGGTTGACGAAGATCTTCTAGTGTCGACATATTGTCCTTGGACAACATTGTCTAGTCCGACTGCATTTGAGCAACAGGAACTGCACTCTTCTCGCTCTTTCTTATACTGGAGACTCGAAAACTTTTTCGGTTTCAATGTTCCTCCACGCCCTGATTTTTTATTCGCCTCCTCACAATTTTCTTTCTCTTCTGGAAGTAACAAAGTTACTTCTGGAGTAGCCAATGGGGCAGCAACGGTTGTTTTACTGTTTTCATTATCTCTAAATTCGATTGGCGGTGCCACTACGTTCGTTGCTTGCTGTTGATTTCCATTATTGGCTAATGATGCTACATTTCCTAGTAATTTAGTCGATTCGTCACCAATGTCTTGAAATTGAAGTGGTGGTGGAGGCAATATGTTCTTTTCCTCTTCAGACGAGCTCAAATCAACACTTGAACCGTCCACTGACGGTGAATCCATGCCCCATCCTCCAGAATCCTCACTTGTATTCGGATCCGCGTGATACCCAAGAACCTTACGGTCTTCCATGTCACTGGGGTCACCAGGTGTGCTTACCAAGGAATCCGGCGCGTCTACTAACATTGGCGTACTGGAATATTTGCGAATGTTGCCCAGACTTCTTGATTTCTTACTAGTTGATCGTTTCCTTTCTTGACTTTTGCCAATTCTTGGAACATACGCTGTTTCGATTGGTTCCTCTGTTGTGCTGCTATGTCTTCTCGGCAGTGTCTACATAGAAGAACGACGAAAAAGATTCGTAGAATACTATCTAAAATAATTGGTATTTAATTTCATATACGAACCAAATGATAAAACCAACTTACGGCATTAATCGATGCAAGAAACATAGCCTCGTTCCTTTGACATTTATCATCTTTCAAGTTGTCAACCAAACGCTCTTCCATTGATTGCATTGTCACCTCGTCATCCATCACACGAAGAATCACATCGTTTTCATTTATTAATGGATCTTGGTCATCCATCACTTTCAATTCCGGTTTCCAAGCTAAGGAAACTGTTGAACCTTTAGGCTGAGTTGACCCGAGTGTCAATCTCCCACTTACCACTGGCATGGAAAGATCTTCACTATTAATCAGTGACATCCCACCTGATTTGATGCTATTTTTATTTTTTGATTTTGGAGGTGGGGGTGGTGGTGGAGGCAAATCTGCAGCGTCATTTTCAATATCAAATACAGATGGGCCGTAAATAATTTTGGATGCTGCCGTTGATGAGGCTCCGATTGGAAGAATCGTATCTTGAGGTAGTTGCTAGGAATAAGTAGCACACATTTCAAAAGGTGACCCTAATAAAGGTACTATACTATAAATAATAGTTTTAGAGGGTATTAACGTTTACCTTCAAGGTATCCAAACTCTTGCTGTGAGATGGATGTTCGCGTGCTTGAGAAGATGCAGAGATTGATCGCTTTCCATGCTTAGACCCTCCATGTTTGTTGCGAGGAAGCATTCCACCTGGACCTGGGAAAAAGACTCCAAATTTCGAGATGTTGTAAAGCAAATACTCTTCATACTGTGCCTGGGTTCCGTGAAAGTATCGCGGAGCCCGACTTGAATGCCCGTGTCCATGTCCGTGTGCAAACCCATTCATACTGGGATCCATTCCTTTCATTGGGTTATTGGTACTCACATCTGGAGGATAATGCTGAGATTTTCGCATGGTTCTGTTCAAATGCTCAGCCAATCCACAATTGCACTCAAGTACAGTTCCTTGATTTGGTGGTCCTTGACCTTGTCCAGGTGTAGACATATTAGACTTTCTACTTTGTTTAGCTACTTCACTTTCCCCATTTAGAGTGAGTTCGAGCGGTTTTGTGAGAATCATGTTCTCAGATGAATTTATGGGGTTTTCTGCTACTTTTGGAATGGGTACGATTGGTGGTTGTGAGGCAGTTGAAGATGAGGTAGTCTGTATCTGCATATTATTTGGTCCAGGTTTACTAGGGATCCCTTGGAATACGTCCTCGAATACAATTGGGATGTTGGCCATATCGCC
>JABASF010002334.1:0-15315 GCA_019776145.1 Harlomillsia oculata
AAAAATGAATATAATAGTATTTTATATTTATTTTTATTGCACCGCTCATTTACCTTGAACTTCAAATCTCATCTCTTTTTGCATCACATAACATACCATCTCATTTGCTACAAAAATTCTTTCTCACAGAGTTGGTCTTCTTTCTTTTTTTTGAAAAAAGAGAATTTTTAAAATTGTATAGTATTTAGTAATTAATAATTGACTGTACACAGGTTTGATGGAGCGTGTTTGAACGCTTTGACGTTTGAACATTGCATTTTGCTGCAATTTTATAGTGGCACAGTTACGATTCAAAAGTTAACTATGATGATTGAGGTTGGATAAGCGATTCGTTGATCCCCTTGCAATAGCTCAAGATAGAGTTCTTTGAGTTTCTACTATGTTGAAACTAACGCTTATCAACAGAGATGTATTAGAGGAATGAATTTGCGAGTGGTTTGCACTCATGGATGTCGGATACAGTAACTCGCACACGGCTAAGGAAGGTTTGCTTGACTTTTTTTGCTCAGTGAAGAGCTAAAATCTAGATTTTCTACAAGTAATGTATTATAAGGAATATTGCTAGCTAACTTTAGTATGTATACGAAGGATAAGTGATTTTGGAAAATGTGAAGTGCAAAGGAGTGCAAAAATCAAGTGTACAACTAGTGTAATAAAGTTGGGGTGAATGTGTGGAAAAATGCTGTCATGCCCCCGAGTTCAAACTGGTTCAGATCAGATGAATGTACTTAGTTAACTACGTGCCAAAGGTAACGCTAGACGACTGACTGATTCAAAATGGAAACTGTAGCACCTTATACAGGGAAACGTATTATCAGAAATGATTTCTTGTAATACAATCACATTACTTATTAAACGTGCAATTGATCTATTTTAACATATGTTATCAATTAAAACTTAGGAGTGTTAAAAATAAACTTGAATGACGTATAGGAAACGACTTGTTTGAAAATTTCTTGTAATACAATCACATTACTTATTGAAGATTAAAAAGGTAAAAATCCCACAGACAGACAAACAGAACCCAAAAGCAATGCATTGTACAGATCAAGTACAATTTCCGCTTCCTGAAATGAATAACAGATTTTTTGTTTACTTATTAATTACAGCAGGTTAGGCAAAAAAGGATCTTCTAGGCTTTCTCTGATGATTGGAAGAACTTTTTTGGACTAAACTTCCGGTGCAATTTTATCGGATTGACGGGTATCCACCCAAATGACCATTTTTGCTAAGAACAATCTGCCACACGTTGTAATGTCTTGAACGGAAACCTCCGGCTGCCATGAGCAAATAATACTTCCACATTCGGTAAAATCGATCTCCATACTTTGGTTGGAGTTTGTGCCAGTTCTTCTCAAAATTGGCAAACCAGGCCATGAGCGTACGGCTGTAATCGTGTCCGAAATTATGCCAATCTTCTAAAATGAACAGTTCGTCTACGATCGCAGGGATGTGTGGAGTGTAAGGTAGAATTCCATTCGGGAAGATGTACTTGTGGAACCAGGGTTCGGTCAATGGAACGTACTTGTGTGACACTCCGATTGTGTGCAGAAGGAAGAGTCCGTCATCCGTCAAACAGCGGTTAGCAGATTCGAAGAAGACCCGATAGTTTTTATGTCCTACGTGCTCAAACATGCCGACAGATACAATTCGATCGAATTTTTCATTCACATCTCGGTAATCTTGAACTCGGATTTCCACGGGTAAGTTGGCACAGCGTTCGCGAGCTTTTTGAGCACCTTCCTTAGAAACGGTGATCCCCACACATTCCACTTGATAGTTTTCTGCGAGATACTTGACCAATCCGCCCCAACCGCATCCAATGTCTAATACTTTCATCCCTGGTTTCAACAGAAGTTTTTTCGCGATTAGATCCATTTTATCCAGTTGTGCTTGATTGAGATTATCAGCTCTTCGCCAGTATCCACAAGAATAATTCATGGTTGGGTCCAAGAAATTTTCAAACAAGTCGTTTCCTATACGTCATTCAAGTTTATTTTTAACACTCCTAAGTTTTAATTGATAACATATGTTAAAATAGATCAATTGCACGTTTTTCTTGTAGTAACTAGTAGCCTTACCGAGATCGTAATGTTGATCTGCAATTTCCCAAGCCTTCTTTCTCGTTTGCATATTGAACAATCGCATACTCAAATAATTGACTGCTTGGTTAATTGGATTCTTTTGGTAATGGAAGTACAAATTGTTTCGGAACATCCGGTAGCAAAATTCGTCAATTCGGTCACAATCCCACCATCCGTCCATGTACGACTCGCCCAATCCCAAAGCGGCATTGTTGGCAACCCGAACGTACCAGTCTTCATTATGAACATGGATGTCCCAAGGATCCTTTCCTCCTAGGACTACTCCAGCGTTCCGGTAAATTTTCCTAATGTACCCTTTGACCCTTCCAGAGAACTTGGTGAGCGCCCATTTCTCAAATCGTTTATACGATGTCACAGTGAACAGCACAATGTCAAAGAGCAAGTCCCAAAAGAATTGAAACATGATGACTTGATACTAAACTAACACACTTTCATAAATTCTCACTGTGCCCCAATTGGATCTAAGAGTTCTGGCCACTCGGCCACTTGATTGACTTGAGAACTCTAATGATCTCGTCCAGCAAATTGTAACATGAACTCTAGTATGAACTCGGAATGTACTGTACTCATGCAGAATTAAGAATTTTCAGTGCACTACACCGTTTCGTTTCGACTGAAGCTCTTTTAGCTTCAGAAGCTGAGGGTCGACTGGGTCTAGGCTCTTCTGCACTTTTCAGACAGAAAGTGTACTCAACCTTACGAAAAGTAGTTCTTTCGCTACCTTAACGCATTTTTTCTTTTCCTGTTCTCAGTACATCCAAGGAAAGAAAAGTAAGGTTCAACATGCAGTCTCATTTTAAGGCAGTCTATGAGTGTAACATACTCAAGATGTGTACTCCATAGTTCATATCTCATATCATATTCTACAACTAAAACGATAACAACGTTAATTTCTCTATCCCTGCAAACAAAAACATTAGGGCAAAATGCAAACCACACAAACTAACAAGACAACAATATAATCCATAGTCAAAAGGGCTATAGCTATAGCTCCATAACTGCATTTTTGCCTACAAAGATCACTTTATGTTGACATTTTTGCTATATAGTACAATTTAATACGATATTTCCTTACAGAATACAGAGCAGTATGCTAAAGTCACCAATTTTTGAGGACACTGGGATCTTCTTAGGTATTGTGCATTATGCTATTAGGCTATGCTATGGGCTATGGATGTGGACACAAATTGTACGCAAACCCACATTTTGCAAGTTTACGGACACGAACATCTTGGCAAAATGAAGGAGACGTGAGTGAACGAGACTTGTGTGTTCTCATTCTTCCTCAAGTTGTCTTATACACACGCAGCTACGCGTGTCTCATTTAAATTTTGTTTCCATTTCACTATTAAGATGCATTACAATACCATTTACTAATACAACGTGTCATGAATCACCTGTCAGACATGATCATATGAGAGTCGTACACATGAAAATCATTGACTTAAAAAGGCATTGGAATGATGGATTCTAGCATTCTAAAAGATTTTTAGTAGAGCACTTTTTTTGACAAGTGTGCAAAAATTGACCATTCCAATAATAAGGAAATGTAAAAAAAACTGTTAATTTCGCAATCAGCAATTTGTGCTTTGTTTGTGAATTTTGGGAAGTTTCCATCTTGTGCGTGGTTTGATGTTCGATTCACTCGAGTGATTTAGCTTCTATTAAATGCACATGCTAAAACACATTATGTAGCACTTTGCATTGTTGGTTGTGTTGAGGTTCAACTCAGGAATTAAAGTTTTGATTCTGATTCTTCACGCTGCTATTAAAGGAAAAGCAAATGTGTTGAATACAGTCGGGATATCCTTTCGACGTTTCGACGTTTGCTAGCGTTTCGACTTCATTCCGACACTTCTTCCCTTTACAAATACCACATACAATCTTTTGCTTTGTTTCGCTTGCCTTTGGTCTTTTTTGGCTTCAAGCCTTTGATTTCTCCAACTTCTACACAGGCGGTATAAAAATGCTCTTCTGGTCAGTTGCTCTTCGCACAGAAAATCTTTTGCCAATTAGAGGTGAACTTAACTGACCAATTTCGTCTCGCATTAACGTCTCCGCGCTTGTTTGCTCGCGTAAAAGTAGTGAGTGCAGTTAAATCATTTGCCTGCACTTGGTGCAAATTCTTTTTCATTACGCTAACAGCAGCTAAAAATAAAAGTAACCATTTGTGCATATGAATGAATGATCCGCATTATACAATCCGAATCTCTGTTGCTGTCACCTCCATGGCGTGTACTGACTTCTTGGCTTTGAGAGTTCGCAGTTCGCAGTACCCGGACCAAAAAACCTTGGTCCATGAATTTTTGTTCGCATTCCTACCTCGATAAGCCTTATTCATTCATACTATTTTTAGTAGGGTCGGTCAATAGTCAATGCCTTCATGTCATGTCAATGCTCAAAACTTTTAGCAACTGTTATGAATCTTAAGATTCTATAATTAATAATTACGGAGACTGGTAAATGTCGTCAACGTTCCCAACCCTGTAAGTCTAATTGAGCCCCATACCTGTTGTGTTTGCGGTAACTTCCTAAAAGATATGAAAAATGTATGAGGGTCACGTGAGCGTAATATCAGGTAATTACAGAGCGACAGAAAGCATGAGGCATCGTAATCATCATCATGAAGCATTTTGTCATAAATCACTTCCCAGTCTACGCTAATATGACATTGGGATTAGGGATTAGACACAAGAAGAAATTAAAAGTAGGTTTTTAGAACTCTGTTCCTGGTTTTTACTGGTCTTCCTAAAACCTATGGTATCCATTCAAATGTCATGTTTTGTGACAGCACAAACACACATTACATGCGATGAGGTACTATCGTTTAATCGTTTACTAAATCTTCTAAAGATTACAAAGCCTCATTTAATTTGTCATGTAATGTAATGTTACACGCAGCATAGCACGTCGTCCAACTCCAAGAAATGTACAATAAATAGAAATTAATTAAGTGAACAATAACAATAATCTAAAGAAATGTCGGGGTTATGCTTATTTTTCTTATGCTTGATATGCTATGATGCTACGGCTTACAGCTTACAGCTTACATTAGGATGTCTGACGGAGTGGTTTTGAATGAATGAAATTATAACAAGTCATCATCGGATTATGACCCAAAACAATGCAATATTATGAGAAATAACTGGACAAAGTCAGCTCAAGAAGTTTATTTACTGGAGAAAAGAACAAAACTGTACATTTTTATTTTCGTAAAACTTGGAGTTCGAGATTTAGCTTAGGACAACACGGGCTACACGGGCACGGGACTCAGAAGATCAAGAGACAGAGGCAATGCAGTCAATGCAATCAGAAGAAACAAGAAAGGAAGAATCACAAATTGGCAATACCAACTACCAACCAACATATCAGGAAGACATTTATCTTTATGTCAAAATAAATTTTAAATAACTTGCAACGCAACTCGCACATATTCATGAAATCCGGATACGAAGTACGAAGAATATGCTGCTTTCGCGGTGACGGTACCTTGGATTAAACTTAAATTAAACTAAAAAATAAGAATAAAATATTGACAATTTTATATACAACGTCTAACGTGCTGCATAGTAGCCTCCCTCAATTCCAAGGAAGAATCACAAATTGGCAATACCAACTACCAACTACCAACCAACATATCAGGAAGACATTTATCTTTATGTCAAAATAATTTTTAAATAACTTGCAACGCAACTCGCACATATTCATGAAATCCGGATACGAAGTACGAAGAATATGCAGCTTTCGCGATACCTTGGATTAAACTTAAACTAAACTAAAAAATAAGAATAAAATATTGACAATTTTATATACAACGTCTAACGTGCTGCATAGTAGCCTCCCTCAATTCCATTTTTGGACAAGACAACTTGCCACAATTGAAATTTTCTAGACTGGAAGCAACCAGCAGAGAATTTCAAATAGTATGTCCAAAGCCTGAAAAAGTTGTCATCAAAATGTTCTTTTATTTTGGGCCAGTTTTCTATAAACTTGTCACACCAGGCGACGAGAGTGCGACTGTAGTCATGTCCGAAATTGTGCCAATCTTCTATAACAAACTTGCGTTTCGTTTCTCTTGTGATATGCTGGACACTTGGAAGAATGCCATTGGGGAAGATGTAATTGTGAAAAAATGGTTCTGTCAATGGAACATCGTGGTGATTCACTCCGATTGTGTGTAAGAGGAAAAGTCCATCGTCTTTGAGGGATCGATGAGCTACTTTGAAGAACTTGCGATAGTTTCGATGGCCCACGTGTTCAAACATTCCAACAGACACGATTCTGTCGAATGTCTCATTCAAGTTACGGTAATCGACCAATCGGAATTCAACGGGCAATCCTTCGCAACGTTCCCGAGCATAGGCGGCTTGTTCCTTGGACACTGTGACCCCAACAACACTAACTCCATAGTACTTTGCCAAGTGGATACACAGACCTCCCCATCCACATCCAATGTCCAAAACCTTCATTCCGGGTTTTAGGTTGAGCTTCTTGGCTATCAAATCCATCTTGTCTCTTTGAGCAGTGTCCAGATCTTGAGCTGTTCTCCAGTATCCGCAGGAGTAGTTCATGGCGCTATCCAGGAAAGACTCGAAGAGGAGATTACCTATAATAAACAATTCCAAAATCATGAGTGCACAATCATATTGCATTTGCATCGTTTGTAAATTCATTATAGCTTAATTCCTTCACCTTTGTCATAATGCTTCTCTCCAACTTCCCATGATCGCCTCCTTGTTTGCAGATTGAACCAGTACAATTCCAGTTTGTTCAGGAACTGGTTATAAGCATTCCAGTACAATCGATAGCAACCGTGTCTCATGAGCCGACGGTTCATTTCCACAAGGTCGTCACATTCCCAAATGCCTTCCACGTACATTTCTCCAAGACCCAAAGCGCCTTGATTGCTAATCCGATTAAAGAACTCTGCCACTTTCCCCTCTTTGATTCGAATATCCCATGAATTCTCTCCGGTAAATCCAATTTCTCCGGTCAAGAGGTTGTTTCTCGTAAGATGTTCTCCCAACCTTGGAACTGCTTTTATAATTCGGAATTCCAGGAATTTGCATGCTCGGACAAACCCCACAACAACAGGATACGCGAAACTCATTGTTAGATTCTAACTATAATGTAACGTGTACAAACGTGTACTAAATGCAAAAAAAGTCAATTCGTTTTTGAAAAACTCTTATACAAAACTCTTCTGATGGTGCTACCTCCGCTGAAGTCTGTTTGGAAATGAACAAACGATTATGACAACTCCTATGACTTAAACTCATGAAATGATCAGAAACGTGACATTTTCGCAAGAAGGTGAAAGGGTACTTGAAATCATAGGGTTTGCAACCAACAAAACGCAGATAAGACATAATACACTACCAAACAACAAGACAACAGCTCCCCAAAAAATTGCAAGCATAAATCTTGAATCCACAGGTCATACAGCGTGGACGATGCAAAAAAACATGTATGAGATGGGTCAAATAGGTCCTTTCCTGCAGGTACTTGGGATTTTGGGGAATGGCACGCTTGCACTGCTGTGTCAACTTTGTTCAGTTTGCACATTCTTTCAAATGGTTGTTTCGTGTTTCTCAATGTTGATGTCGACGTACACCGTCCGTCCATCCATCCACTGACACCCACAAAAGGTGAGGAGTGAGCACGTGTCGTCACTTTCTTTGTGGAGAACGAGAATTGCCAAAAAATTTGAAAGCCCTACAAAATCTCATTGTTTTTTTCAGACAATATTACATTACACATGTCTTTGTGATGTGCTTTCCGACAAGTTCTCAGCTCAGCTTCCTTAATATCGAAAAACAATCTTGAGAAGATTGCCCTTACACATTAGACAGTAAACGTTCCTCACTACCCTTTATTGACCTCACAAAGTAGTACCGCGGGGGCCATTACCCATAACAAGTATTACGCACTATACCGTAGTACATTTTGCACATTATGTTTTTGCTCCTCGTATTTACTATGCAATTATTCTGCATAAGGTGCTCAAACTCATATTCCGAGGATGTGCTTCGTGGCTAAGTTGTTTGGTCCACTTTTTTTTTATAAATGTGAGGTTTGAGTCTCCTTTCTCTTTTCATCTCTTCTGTCTCAACGTCTCATGGGATTTGATGATTGCTCGCATCAAACAAAGCACATTGCGGAACAAATCATTACCTGGTCATAGCCCAAATTAAGGTGAAGCACAATAGCAATAACCATATTAAAAATAACTGATGATGATGCTCTTATTTGTGCATTGAGGATTTGCAAAACGTACACAATATGTAATGTCATCCTCATTAGAGTCGTTGTTTGGATTATAAAACTAGTATTCGGGAGTAAAAAGCATTTATGAAGCTTAAAAGTCAAGACATGAATTTTAAATTACTGAATCGGATGTGTTAATCTTAAATAGAAGAAAGTCTACTATTACTTTTCAGCATTGACAATGACAAACGAACAACAGTTAACCTGTAATAATGCAATGATCCCTCACATATTGCTTCACCTATATGAAATCTATATAGGTTATTTTAAATGAAAAAGTAGACAAACCACGAAGGCCAAAAGTGGTCAGAAGTGAGTAGTGATGTAAGATATGAATATGAAGGTATGTATATGACGTAATTGCATGCATGAATAGTTGTTGCTACCTTGCAAGTTGCAACCAAACCTGAAAATATTGCCAATCGATGAACCAGACATTGAATAATCCTAAATATGATCGTGATCTTCTGCAATAAAAACGTCATGTGGAAATTTATTCATAAACATACAGAATCGGTTTCATCTTGTTTACTACATTAACTACTGTTTATTTTTTATTTGATTAAACAATATAAACGCGTCGCCGTACGCGTCGGCCCTGTTTCCTTCTGAGGATATGGGGATGGTGAAGTTTCCCATCATTCCGTTTTTCTTATAGACGATCTGTCAAACAATTATACATATAGTTTTAAAATGATGAACCAAATATACGTTCACAAATTGGAATTGAAGATTAAATTAAAATACTTAACGATTTACTTACCTTTAAACTTGTTTGGGACTCGCTCAAATTCACTAGTACAAATTTTTGACCCTTCTTCTGTTTTTTCTGTCCTTCAAAAAACTTCAAGTACTGTTGCATGGCCTCAAAGGCTCGCTGGTCCATCCTTTTTAAGCAAAGTAACCGAAAAAAAATCAAACCAAAGTGACGGCTATTGGCTAATTTACATTATCAACAATCATGATCGTGATCATAAGCATAATCACTCTACAAATAGTATGCCTGTATGGACAATAATTTGAAAGTAAAGAATGAATAATATTATATAGTTAATTTTAATTTTAATGATTGACTTACTTTTATCAACGTAGCGAACAAGGAACAACTCAAAAATAAGACCAACACGCAACACACAATTGTGGTAACTATCCAATTTTTTTCGGTAAATGGACGGAAGTACGGAATTACGGAAGGTGGTATCAATCAATTCAATTCACCAGCAAGAAAGTGCTTTTCAAATTGAAGTTGACGTTCGAATTTCGAATGGCTCATGCCATGGCAAAGGATTTGAATTTTATTAATTCGCACGAACTAGTCAATACAAAAATTACAATACAGCAATTTATTTATCCTGTAAAATCTTCACAAGGGAATTTGATTTCCTTTCGTTTATTTTTGGCGAAAATGAATGTCTCTGAAGAATCTTTTCTACTGGACGGTGGTTTAACTATTTTTACAGATTCATAGAACGTCTCAAGCTGCCGCTGCAAAGATGACACTTCCGAACCCTGCCAAAGCTTGGACAAAAAACTGCTCCCGGGTTTAGCATTCTTGACTGCAAATGAAAGTGCGGATTTGACAAGGTTGACTATCCGGAAATGATCGGTGAACCCATGACCGGAAGCATTCGGAGCCATGTCACTCACAACGAGATCCACTAATTGCGTCCCACCGATATCCCCAGCGAGCAGTTCTTGAATTCCAGCGTCTTCAGGTGAGTAAATTCCATCTCCATCCATGGAATCATGATTAGGAAGTCCTCGGAGCAATGCTCTTGTAAACGCTTGTACTTTCTCATCAGTGAAATCGCACCCAGGAATGAAAATTGCTCCTCGAAGTGGAACGATTGGAAGGAGATCAATTCCAACTACTCGCCCTTGTTTTTTACTTGTATCTGTAGTAAAGAAACCATGCGTTCACGATTCACGAAAATGCTAAACCAATGTCATATTTGTATCAATATCAAATCAATCTCTAGTTAATTAATTTAATCAGCTATCATTGTTGTCACCTTTCCCAGTACTATTGATTCTCTCAACAATCACTTGCGTCCAGGCTCCAGGAGCAGCTCCACATTCCACCACAACCATCCCAGGTTTCAGGATTTTGAGACTTTGGTCCATTTCAATCAGCTTAAATGCACTTCTAGCCCTGGAATTCATGAAAGGTCACATTTTATTAATAATCATAATTATCGAAATTATCGTCATCAAATTACCTTATTCATTATTAATAACATTCTAAACGTTACCTGTAGCCCATCTCCTGTGCTTTCTTAACGTAAGGGTCATTCAGATGTCTCGTTAACCAAGCTTGAGAACTCTTTCCCTTTCCTTTCAGGTTTTTAGAGTATGGTTTTGCAATAGTGGGGCGAAGTGCAAATTCGCATTGAAGGAATGGGAATGACACCACTTCCACTCCATGCAAAATGACCAGATTTTGTCCATTTGAATCCCATGATTTCGGGAATTCGTTGTGCAACTCTGAACCTGGTAAATCAAAATGGTAATTTTAGGAAATTATTGCAAGACATTAAATAAATTAATAGATCTGCGGTTGTTGGGAATTCTGGGATGGAAAGCAAAGGGTGTTCTAACATGCACATTGCATTGGATTTTGGATAGCTGAGCTGGTATATTCACATAATAATTCACATTGCAAAATGATTCGCAAGGATAAGGTTAACGTAGAAGACTGTTGACTCACCTATGAGCAAATACAGGCAATCGAACCATCTCCAAGCGCCAAGTTGGATTCTCTATTCTTGTATTCTCTCAAGTGTTTCCAACTTGAGCCAAAAAAGTGAAGGTTACACTGACAAAATCCTTGTAATTTTGCTAGCTAGTTTGAGTGTTCGTGTTTAATTTAGTTATTTAGTGACCAAGGGTCCCAAGAATTTGATTTCCAGTATTGGTAAACAATGCACAAAGTCTAAATGACCAAAAGAATGGAAATTCTTGTGGTGAGTCCAATTCAGCTGTTTATTTCACTAATTTCTCGTTGAAATGCTAGGGAAAGAAGCAAGCAACTCCTCGTGTAATTTTAGCACCAAATTCAATAGGAAGTGCGTTGTTGACAAAGATCGAAAGCTGAGGATTTTTAAAAAAATGTGTTAGAATTGATTAAGGATTTTAAAATGACAATTTTATTAACGCAGAATGAAGAACTTTTGAAGGACAAGTTGACTCCGTGTCGAGAGTTGTGTCCAGTCTTACTGGACATTTTCATATGGCGAAAGGACGTTTTTCCATGTGTTCTCGCGGGGGCTGTCACTTTTGTTTTTGGGTGAGTGATTTTTCGAAAAATTGTAAATCCCTATAATGGTGAACTTAAACTAATATTTTTATAATGATTTTTTTTTCAGATTATTATGGTATTTGGAACCATCGTTCATTACAGCTTTATCTGTCTTGGGTCTTTTGGTCACCATTGCTGACTTTTTCCTTCCGCTTGTGTCAAAAACTGTGAGCAATCCAGAAGATTGGACTTCCGAGAAGGAAAAGAAATTTTCCATATTTGTCAACCGTATTGCTTACTACAGCGTCCAAGTATGGAATTTTCAGGTCACAATGGATGAATGGAAGAAAGAACGTCCAAATGTTGTAAGTGTCACTCAAATCATTGTTTTTAATGTCCATAAATTGACTGTCATGTCAAGGAGGATTTAATTATTTTGCGTGTTCGAGTTCGAGATGACATTATATATAACACAAAGGATTTTATTGTAATTTCAGTATTCTTCCTGCGCCATTACAACTCTTCTTATTTTGGCATGGTTGGGTAATGCGGTGAACAATTTGTTTCTGGCGTATCTTGTGGGTAAGTAATTATTAATCCCGAATCTGTTTAAGACACTGACACGAAGCTTTTAATTTAATCTAATATTAATGATTCTGTGTTTTTGTGTCCTATACAGTGCTGTTTTTGGCACTACTTCCCGGTCTACTCCACAGACGAATTCTACAAATGTATTTGTCAAAAAGTGTGCAAACCATTACAAACATGCTGGGGATTAAGACCAAGAAGAATTAAACAAATTGACAAAAAAGACATCACTGTGCCATCGATGTTTTTTGCCTTTAATGGCTGAAAAGAGCAGAATTATGATTTCATGTTTATGTTCAAGAATGTCGTGTTTACATACTCGTGTTCCAGTTGTAATCTTTAATTTGCTGTTTACGTCTTTCACTCGTAACCACACTAATTATACGAAACGATAGTTTAATGAGTAGTAACTTGGAATGTTGTAGTTGTAGTGTACATGTGGTAGTATAGATTGTAGATTACTTTTAGCATAAATATTAGGTTTAGTTGAACGGTTCAAGTTAGATTATTGATCGTAAAATGTAGTCATTACATTTCAATGCCGAATTGTATCATCATTATGGATACATTATATACATATACTCTAGTGAACGAGATTGTTTAGTGACTAGACTAATGACACTGAGTTTGTACTTTGTACAAAGTCCGTGTCTGCTGCTGCTATAATTTTGGCATTTTGGGCTTGGTGTGGTTTTTACAGTCTGGTCAAGCTTCAAGCAAGTACCACAAAGATTATTATTCAGTTGTGATTTTACTTTAATTGCTTTGAGCGTTTACACTTCATTCATAGTCTCTAACCGTATTCGTACAGCTATGCACGTGCTAATTAAATTAATGATTACAAAAGTGTATGCATTAAATATTGTAAAAGTGATTTTTAAGCTATAAGGGAACTGTTGATGATTCTCAATATGTAACGTATGATAGTCAAGTTCAAGGATGAATGCTTTATTGTACGGACGAATTTACAAATTAACATTTAAGCTCTATTACAGTAAATTGACGAAAAGTATTCAACTTGAGTTACCGAAGGGAACGAAAGTGTGCTGATGTCGAGTGAACACTTTAACAAACATGTCAGTAATTATAATGTAAAGGATTTTGGATTTGTTTCTCATGCAATGGTTCTTTTAAGTTTATTTTTTTAGTTTTCATATTGTATAGCAAAGCTGTGTTTAATTTTAGCTTTAAACGTTTTCTTCCTTGCGTTCCTTTTGTAGTAATTTGAACAATTTTGAACAAACTTGTCTGTTGTCTGTCCCTTCTAAACATGGTAGAGAATAAAACCAAAGCGCACAATGGTTATGAATTTGTGTTCCTTTCTAGATTGTGGTTTCACACAAAGAATTTATTGAATATTCATTCTATGCATGTTAAACGAGCTTGTGATATCAAGTGTAACAAACATGTTATTATTAGCTTTTGAGGTTCATTGAAACATCGAAAAATCAAAGTAGTAGGGGAGTAGAGCCTGAAATAAAACCTTTGATATACATGAAAGGCTCATAAGTACATTTTGGAAACGCTTCCAGAAAGTAAAGCCGCTGTGGAATGTCTGGAACGTCATGGTCCTGGAAATGTAAAAGCTTATGGAACTGAAGCGCGTCCCTTTCACAACATTCACAAGGCTCTTCAAGTTCTAGTACTTTACTTTGCTCAAAAATTAAAATAACCTGAGCCCTTTGCCTAAAAGTACCTTTGATTTCCTTGTTCTTCAACACAAATGCAATGCTGAATTGTTCCATTATGTTTTCAAAAGCGTATGTTCTAAGATTCTAAAAGGGCATTCGAATTTCGAAGCTGCGTCATTTGCTATTCAGACTGTACAAAAATCGGTTGTTATATTTTGTGCTGTGGTAAACTACATTTAATTTCCGTTTTTCCAATACCCGGATCGGTCATTTTAGCGAACAGCGGATATTTCAATTTCAGGTACGGTGAGTTACAAAACTTTTGTGTTTGTCAGATTTATAAAACAATAAAGAGTGTGCGCGTCTTAAGAACTGCATGATGTTATAATAAAATATTCATGGAAATTTTATTTTTCAATTTTTAGGGCTGTCAATTGTCAAAGTATGATTTACAAACCGGATACCACATCCTCGTCTTTGGTTCCGGCGAATAGTCTTCCAAGCGTGATGCCGCAGCAGCACCAACAACAAGTGCCGGTCACCATGACCTTTGTACCTCCATCCACTTCTCATTATTATTACGCCCCGGTCTTCAATTTCCAGGGCACTGGAAGTGAACGGGTCACCGTGTACTATCAAGGGCCACATAACAGTTTCACGGCCGCATCTGGACCTGCTCAACCACCGTTTGCAAATGGTGTCCGAAATGGTGCTGGAAACCACTCTTTCAACAACAGCGTGTTTCCACCACCTCCGGAACCGGTCCGTACTTCATCACCAATTACGGCTTTTCCGCCTCGTCCACCCACATCCATGGATTACATGTGAATTGCCAGAACGGATATCACTCTTTTCGAATTCCATTTTCTTTGAGACACATTTTTCATTTTTGAGTAATTTTTGTAGTACTAAAATATTAAAATGAAACATTTTAAAAGACAAATCTGTGATTGCAGTCTAATCACATTTTTCTTCCAGTATAAAACTATTTGTTTGCGTTTAAATTAATTTTGTCAATATTTTATTTAAATCTGTGTTTGGTACAATAAAAAAATTGTAAAATGTACATTCTTTAAATTACTAAGTTTTGGGGCCTTCATAAATGCATAAATACATTATAATTTAGTTTAATTTAATCACACTGACGAGCCTTGTGATGATGAGGATCGACTAGACTTTCCAGATTTAGAAGATTGATTAGAACTAGAGCTTTGTTGAAGCGGGTAGGTTTCGGATCCTTGACCCTGGTGATAGTGCGGAGGATCCTTGATACTCTCGAGCATAGCATCGCAGGGAAGACGTGGCATTTTAGCTGAGAACCACGGCAAAACACCAGTTTGGCGAAAAATTCTTTGGTCATACCACACTTTTAGGACCACAAAGGAAATTAACACGACTTCCATTGCAATTAGTATGTAAACCCAAAAGTCGGTGTTGGCAGGTTCATCTTTACGACAGACGTCATCCGAAGCCAAGTCTTTCACCT
>JABASF010002335.1:0-15309 GCA_019776145.1 Harlomillsia oculata
CAGAAGCAGACGGTTTCTCATCATAGTCCAAGTTCATTCGAGGTGTTTATCTATTGCGGTAAGCAGCCGTTTAGAGCCGTTACGTCGATCAAGTTGAGTGATTTTTCAACCACAGTAGTAATGCCAAGCTTGAGCTGGACTGTTCTAGCCTAAGCAAGAATTAAACTAACACGTTTTGATGATTACGTCATAATTTTTTATGCAGTATTTTTGCCTTTTTGCAAGTCGTTGTTGAATTCTTAAAGATTTGGCGTATCATATTGTATATATTTAGAATTAGTTATCTTAAAGGTTGAAACGAATAAATGAATAGTTACCATTTTAGTATAAGTTGCCTTTATTTAACACTTCCTTTTTCTAATCATTGGGCAGAGTGTGGCCAAAGACCGGAATAGACTATAAAATGCATGCCAAAGTGAATAATTTTTCCAATTTTCAAGCCCTCAAGCTTGAATGAGCAATGAGCGAAATGTGTATCAAGTCCCAAAAGCTATAGCTGAAACGTTTGAAACCTTCCATTCTTAACGAATGGCTTGTGGTAAATAAGATGATGATAAAAAGTCATCTTAAAAAATTCGTAACACTTTTCCCTGTGAGCAGGTGTTCCTTGGTCACTTAAACTAAGAGAGCAAGCTCATAGACAAAATTGCCAAGTGCATTTAAGCTTATTGGAATGAATGTAACTTTGTGCATTACATTGTTATCCAAAGGGAGTGTGGAATGGAGTAAGGAAAAAAAAACACTGTAAGACCAGCCGCAATGAACGCATGCTGCTCCTTAAGTTTTGTTGTTAGCGACGGAACCTATCTTGTGGCAAAGACGACAACGACGACAAGCCCACCATGGACATGGACGGAGGAGCACATCAGTCCATCTCTTATGTGCTCATGTGTGTTGAGAGCACCTTTGAAGAAGAAACTTTGCCTTTTTCCTTCTTATATGAATGCTTTAGAAGAAACGGCTTATTACCGTCGTCGACACAGTAAATAACCTACTAACCAAGAAACATTGACTTACTCACTTCATCTCAAATGCCAAGGGCTAGGGTTGCGTCTTCTCAACAACTTGTCTTTCTCTCTCACTGCTTCTCATGGTATATTTGCTTCTTGTGACCACTAATCACTCCCGTTTCATTAATTTGCATTTCCTTAGCGAACTCTCTTTTGTTCCGCCGACTCTTCAAACCTTCCATTCAATCTTCATTACCAATTGAACAGTAAAATTAAAAACACTTCATTTCTAATTTACAATTAGGATTACTTTTGTTTCGTCTGTTCGGTTCTTTCGTTCCTCCAACTTGTGCTCTTGCGAATGCTTTCGACTGTATCGGACTGTTATATGTTAATGTTAATTACTAAAAGAAGGTATACTTCAAGATGCACTTTAGAACATAAAAGATGAAAGGTACAGGGTACACGACACACAATGAACAGAGTGCAAGTTTCAGTAATGTAGCGGTTTAGGTTCATGTTTCATATCAGCTTGATTTGTTTTCTGAAGGATTCTTTTCGCTTTATTGTAATTGTAAATCCACGTTGTTTATAGTGAAACGGTGAGGTCTTAAAATATTTACCTTTTACACGCTATGTGCCATCAACAATCAATTAATGTCAAGTAGTAATTTGCAGTATTTCAATCTACGATTATTACTAAATTACAATCCATTAAACGCTTCTCCTCCACCTTCTTAAGTGGTCACAACCATTTAATTGATAAAGGCATTCTCAAGTTGGAAGTTGGAATGAAGAAGCTGTACTTTTCAAATGGGGCTGTTTTGCCTAATGAGTATGAAAGCAACAAACCCGTGGTTAATTGCTATCTTCCTTGCTCGCTGTATCATCAAAATGTGCACATCTTCATGACGAAATTGTCAATTGTAGTTGATTTTGTGGAGGCGTGTTTATAAAGACGTGAATGAGATTGAGTTTTCTGTAGTATAGGAAGTATACGAATGGGAATCAATGGGAACTAAACGAGACAAATACATGCAAAAAAAAACAGAGCACAGTCGCATAATGTTCGTTTTTTGAGCGGAAAATCCTCAGAAATGCGGTTTATTGCCATTGTGACGAGTCACTTTGTCAGTTGTCACAAGGGGCGATGAAACACTTGTTCCGTAATGAACTTTAAGGCATTTCTGTCTCGTCTCCTCTGTTGTTGTGTTCCTACATACTACATTACATTTGTAGTGTGAGTCGTGTGAGGAATGGTAGACAGACGTAGACTTTGATAAAAAAACAATTGATGTGCCAGTGTGTCACACATTTGTTTTGCAGTGCGCAAAAAGCCATTCCTTTATAGTAAACTTAATTGTAAATTGTAATGTTAGTAATGCCTAAATCCTAATTTTCATTTTCGTAAGTACGAAACGTCGTCACTCGTCATTGTCGTCATCGTCATTGTCATTGTATGGAAAATATCAACCGTGGTCATTTTCTCCGTTTTCCCGTTTCTCCGGGTCACCTTTGTTAAAATTTATTTAATTTTGTGCATGTAAAATCAAAATGGGAATCGGAGTCACTTTTTACCATAATGCTTTTTGATTGAATTTTGCAGTATTAAAACAGTATTTATATGTTAGCCTAGTCACCTTAAACCTTAAAGGTAAAGTGCTACTGACTCAAATGAGCAAATTATCACAGGTTCTCAAGAAGTTGACGAGGAACGTGCGTCACTCACATTTTTATGCAGGGATTTCATATGGTAAACCTTGACCTCTACAAAAACTTGAAAATGTTTAGCATTTTTGCACAAAAGTTGGTAAAATCTTCCAACACGCGCACGCAAAGAAATGATAAAAAACGAAATGAACACAGCGCAAAGAGTTATTCTAAATTGTTGGTGAATTTTCACTCAAATTAGTGCACGCATGCAAAAAAAAACATGCGAAATATTTTAGTGTGACTGTGTGTCACTTGCATTTTAAGTGAATCTCTTTAGTCTTCACTCGTCATGATTTGTTGAGTTTTCGAAACTAAAGTTTTCAGTTTAGGCTTTTTGGGGTGATGGATGTTGAAGATTCCATTTCTTATGGTATAAGACATTTGTGCTTAAAAAGTCAAACAACTCAACTTCCTTGCTCTATTTTCTTTCTGATTCTGCACACGATAAAACTGTGGACAGTAAAGTTAATTAAAAGTCTTGAAAAGTCAAGTTGTTGGACAAAAGTCTCAAGTCCCAACCTAAATCGAGTATTTTTGTTCAATCCAAAAAAGACATCATTGAGGAAACGACGATAAAAAGAAGTCTTTTGTAATACTGTTTCCTATGACTGAAAAATGTGTCCTATGACATAAAATACACACTGTCTTGTCGAGTCTTGTCTTGTATGATTCCCGGCCTGAATCTCTTTCATTCCTTGATAATCAAAAGGAAACAATAAGTCCTGGTTTACTTTTCTTCCTTTTCCCACTTTACGTCGGCTGACGGCACGGAGCACGTTAACATTTACGACAAAGCAAAATGTCTTATCGTTAAATGAGGTGCAAAACCCCATTTTCTCAAGATGAGTTATATGATTCTCCTCGCTTCCTAATGCAATATGTGTTATGTGAACTACAATCCGGTGTGCGGTAATTCTTGTTTACGTCCTGCGGACACAATGAACGGGTATCCGGTGTTCATTGTGAACCATTAAAGTCCAAGTCATCGGATTTGACTTTATGTAACTCAATCCTTTTAACAACATTACCATATTACCAAGTCTTTTTGTCGGTACAATTTTTCTCTCATTCAATTCACACCGTGACCTTATTTGTATGCAGAAAAATGCATTGAAAATTATAGCATCGGCGCAAAAAAAGTCGAATGCAATTAATTTGATATTAATTTCATCCTTTACGACCCAACTATATAATATTCTTAGGTAACCATTTGCTATATACTCAGGTTTATTTATCCATCGCTGTCATGTCATGTCAATGCATGTCTAATTTAGAATTGTGCATTCATCCCAATTTGCATATAAACAAGCGAAAATTAATGGTCTTTTTGACTACCGTCTTCGTAAATTATGAACATGATCATTGGAGGTTTTATTGTATTTTTGTTGTTGTGACACGCAATGCGTCAGGTGCATGAGACAAAACCACAGTTAAGTTTATAAATCCGCATGTAACCTACCTTTTTTAAAACTACTACTTAAAATATACGTTTGAGATTGTGCAGGACTATTTTTTGAGGTTTGTGCATTTGCATTTGGTCAAGTTCGATGCGGTTGGAGAGTTTAAGGTGAGGCATCATCATTACAGGAAACGCTATTCTCACTGTTTTCATTGTACACCTGAACTTGACTGTGTGCTTGTGCTACTGAAACCGTGTATTTTACCTGTACAACAAACATTAGAGTCAAAGCATGCCAAACAAAGCGCAATATGCAGAAATACAGACGCGTACGTTTTTGCACATTCAAAAGTTACGTTGAGAGTGCTAAACTTTAACAATGGATTAGGCCGTATACGATAGTAAATGCTCATTCAAAGAAACGCATTCACATTGTTATACTTACGTACACTTGCAAATAAATGCCAATGAACGTAAGAAAAAAAAATTCCTTTTGAAGGGGCTGTTCATTTTGTGATGAATGGAGATCATAAAAATAGGAAGGTAACAGAGCATAAGTGAAACAGTGGAAGATGAAGTCAAGTGAGTGTGTTACTGCGAGCATAAAATCAGGTGACACACACAAAGGGCAGTTGGCCACTTACGTCTTCCTTTCAGATTCCTTCACAATTAGAAACAAGAGGGTTTGTGGGCCACTCGTGTCATTTATCGTCGTTTTGCTTTCGAACAAGTGAAGAAGATGAAGATGAGAAATGAGCTTCACATTCATACGCTTACTGTGTGATGTGTTTGTAATGATAATGATCTTATTGTGACACGGACACTTATGTTGTCATAATACAGATGTAAATTCAAATGTTGGATTTGAGCTGGATCGATCAAATTGAGCTGATTTTAATCATAAGAAATTCGGAATGTCTGTTTTTCGACCTCTAGCGTTTGTGTTACGTGCCCACGAATACTGTTCTGAGAATTAATCGCGTACACATAAAATCCTTTCATCTCGTCGTAAGTCGTCATCGAGCTCATATGAAAGAGTCCGAAGTGTTCAAAGGTTCAAATGAGGACAAAACGGCCATGAGCTGTCTCAGTTTACCCAAAGGCAAAATTTTACTAGTAGACTTCAATGGTCAAAATGTTTTTGACACATGAAAGAGATGTGTCCAGGCTGACAATGATTCATGGATGAACCCCGCCAGGCGCACAGGTGGTTTCATAACCCGTTAAATACTATTTGAAGTTTGTGGTTTTCAAACAGAAGGATCAACCAAGTGTGAAATGTTTGTGTAATTCGCGTTTGCTAAGTGCTAGCTTTGCTTTGGTGCCATGAGAAGGAAAACGATATAACAATATCAAGTACCGTGATGGACACACAACGTGACACTCTTATGATGACGATGTGACGAGACTTTTGTAATAGTTGATACTTATGCGTTATGCCATTTGTGTATACATGAATATTGGAATGTTGGGACTGGGAATGTGGAATTTAGCATTGAAATGTAACTTGCGATGGTTGTTGTGAACACTTTGTTGATTGTTGACATTTTGAGTTTGGACACGGGTTCATGTTTGCTCAAGAAGGGAATGAATGGTGGTTTTATTCACTTCCTGAACTCCCGTTGAGTCAATTAAGCTGTATGCGTCGTTCTTGAAATTCACAATGCGTGAATTTTCATATTGTATTGTGTATTAGGTTTATTTGAATATTATATGGAGTAAGTTTTTAAAAGTGGATTTTTTAAAATGAATTTTCAGAATCCGAACGCGGAGTCGTCATGTTTGAAACTTGATACAACAAGGAAAGAACATTAAGCTTTAAAAATGATGGATCATCCACGTTTGAAATTACGTCGAAAACATTACAATCGCCTGACAAAGTCAGAGGACACTGAAGATGAATGTAAAAATGACGTGATGCATTGTTATCCCGCTGTGCCAAACATTAGTGATGTCATAGGCATTGAAAGAGACTATACATGTCCACGCTCAGAACGAGACAGTGACCGTTGTCCAAAGAAGAATGAGGAAGATGGTCGTCGTCACCACTATGGTTCACCAAAGACGAAAAGCTCTTTAGGAAAAGAAGAAGAACTCAAGGTTTCTCAAGTTCCTCCTGGACGAACAAGAAGAATTCCTCGGGCTGTGATATTTCTCACCCGGCTGACAACGGGGATAACCTTGCTGGTCATGCTGAGTGTTTTGCTTCCGCTTTGTGTGGACGCAACTCCATTTCCTTCCGCTATTGCCAACCCAGAACCAATTCGAATTTCCCATTCTTACGCCAAAACGAATGACAACAGTCATTATCAAAAGCATGCTAATAAGGTTCAACCCAAACCTTCTGCTATGGCTCAAAAAGGATTTTCAGTAGGGATAGGCTCTCAATCTAACATTAAAAGAAAGTACAATATCAAATTCAATTATTTCAATGAGACGCAAAGTATTGAAGATGTGGAGCAGCAAGCCGAGTCCAAAAGTACCATTTCAAGACCTTTCTACACGAAACCTGTTCCGAAAGAACGAGAGCGTCCGAGTTACCTGTTCAACCCTACTTCATCCACGACAACGTCATCAACTACACCAACACCTCCAACATTGTCACCCGTGGTCAATTCTGAGCCATGGACACCGTCGACGACGACCACCAGCAAACCGTCCACATCAACCATATCTGCACTCAGACTTCATTTGTCACCCATTTTTAACTTCTTGCACAACATTCAGAGCTTAACGAACAGTTACAGTGCCACAACCACACCGAGAATTCCTACTTCTACAACAACCATGGCTCCTCCAGACAATAAGAGCCCGAGCTCCAGTTTGGAATCGGAAACCGAATCCTTTGAATATTATCCTGGAAAGCGACCAAAGAAGAATAAGAAAAACTCTTCAAAAGGTTCCAAGAAAAGGAATAATGGTTCCAACAAGAACAAAACTACTTTTTTCGCAGCGGACGCAATCGTGACACATCAACCATTAGAACCGAGTACGACGAAATCGGTCCTTCTTCCCACGTCGAAACCTACTTTGCACCCACTCAGTGTCTTACAGACGAACATGATAGTTTCAAACAATAGGGCTAATGACGACGTTCCAGTGGCATTACCACTTGTTGCGAATAACCCGATGCTCAACATCACAAAGCCGACGTCTGGCCCATTCCCTAACTCAGGTAGGAGTAATTCGGACGTGGGTGAAACGCCCATCATAACATTTGACAGTTATCAAGCCTCAAAGAAAAGTAAAAAGGGAAGTAACAAAGGAAAGAAAGGAACAAAAGGAAGTTCTTCTGGACCTGTCCACGCTGCTTTGAAATCCGATATGGACACGTCGTCTCACACTGTCGGAAGTAGCGTTAGTTTCGGAGGTGGTGGAAATGATCGTGGACCTACGAAACAATTACGAGCCAATTTTTTTGAAAATTTTCATGACACCATTGAAGACAACATCGCGGAAGAATCCAGAGACACGCCACATATGACAGTGATTGCACCACCTTCGGGTTTTGACACAGGACCT
The DNA here is from genome assembly GCA_019776145.1 of Harlomillsia oculata. NCBI lineage: Eukaryota > Metazoa > Arthropoda > Collembola > Entomobryomorpha > Oncopoduridae > Harlomillsia > Harlomillsia oculata. The sequence continues at coordinate 7,585 of JABASF010002335.1, forward strand.
TCGGCTCAATCTAACACAGGGAATGGACAGTCATCCTCTAATGTGAATATCCCTGCTGGCTATACATTTCCTGGAGAAGTGATTCCAGTATCGAGTTACACGTCGAATGGAATGGAATATCACTTTTCAGAGACGGATCACTCAGCCCCACCACGAGGACAGGGAAATTCATACCCGAAAGTAATGTCTCACCCGCAAAAGCGACCTCCGGGCGTTGGTACTAGTGGATCAAAGCCTAATAATATTGTCGCTTCATCTTCCCCACCCGGGAAGAGAAGACCGAATCCAACTCCGCCATCAGGACCATCTTCAGCCGCTATGACTCAATCACGCCCGGATTCAAAATATGCTCCTGTTCCTGCAGCAGCTGCTCCACACGCTCAAGTAGTTCCGATTCCAATGTCAGGCCCTGCACCCAAAATTCGTCCACACAACGGTTATTTTGAAGACAATTACCATAAGTTTGCATCTCCACCAGAAATGATGTACGACTATGATTACAATGGGGGTAATTTCTATGGAACGCGGCCACAACCACCACCACCAAAAGCCATTCCATTCATACATCACAGTAGTCATTATTATGGAAATACTCTTCCCAAAGGTTACAAACTACATTCAGCTCATCACAACTCAAATGGTTTCAACGGTCCACTTAATGACTTCAGTAGACCATCCGCATCTTCGAGTGCGACTGAAGCAAGTGCCCCGAGTGGACCGTCTGGCTCTTCCGGTCCTTCCGCCCCGTACCTCACGGGATCCTCGGAACTTACTGGATCATCTGGAAACAAATACGAATTAGATCCCGACAACACAGTCAGCAACACAATCATTCACAGCAACAAAAAAGTGTCCATCATGGACTCTTTTGACGTGTTTTACAAAGAATATAAACTGCTCACCTGGGCTGCTGTGCTCGTCGCCACTTCCTTGGCTTTGCTGTGTCTCCTCGTCTTTATGTATGTGAACAATCCTCCAACGGAAGTTGTCACTGCTCGTAGTCATCTGACTGATATCTTGGCCAATCCACAATTACTCAAATTCATGTCTTCCGTCATCCATTACATGGATGGATCGTCCACGCGCAACAAGTCCAACTCTTCTTCAAGATCCAACAAGCGTAGGGGTAAATCGAGATCCAAACCAGGCTGGACCACTACTACTCAAAATGTAGAAACGACTAAGAAAGACTTGTAATTAACTATAAATTAACTAAAATAATTTTAACTATTCATCAAATCTTCTTTTTTAATTCAAACATTATATTATGCTAATTCATAAAAAATTGTGCTATAAATATAATAACAGATAGCAATTAATAGTAATCCTTATATTCTGTCGTTTATTGTACTGTTAAGATTACTTTTATTTCCTCCAACGTTTTCATCCGAAATGATTTGAAGAATTAATTATTATCCGAATTAAAAATGTGTAAATATGTAATCTTATTATTTAGTCAGAATGTAAATAACGTAGGTCAAAGGTCAACATTATAAAATAAAGTAAAAAATAAAGCCATTTTTATATATAATACCGTATCGTATTAAGTGAAAATACTTATATATTGTACCTTGCAATAATGTGTCTTTAGTTAATCATTTTAATCGGTTAAATAATTATTTTGGATTAAAGACAATATAAAAACTACAAATCCTTTGTTTTCGTCACATTTGTTGTGTTCTGTTTGTCCCAATGTTGACGATGGCGTGGCTTGTGAATTCCCTGTCAATTTTTGTCCGGGTTAATGTTTATGTGAAAGTGAGCAGAATCGTGTTTTTATGTCTTCCAGAATAAGGGAAAGAAAGTTAATGTATTTTTTATGAATCGTTGGAATGGAAAAAATGTGAAATAAACAATCATGTTTCGAGCATAAAAGTTTTCTTTTACAGTGGAGAATTGTGTGTTTTATTGCGTTGTACTAATGTGAGTCGGATCGTAAAGGAACGTTTTTGAAAGACTTCATACAATAATCACGTTTTTGCTTTTGTTCGGGTAACATGAGAAAGTTTGAGGAATGACGCATCCACGCTAAGATTTCTGCGAATTTGCCAATAAAGTCGGAATTCTGGAAATATAAAACGGGGAAAGTAAAATTTTCCACTACTCTTCAACTTTATTGCGCAATAATGTCAAAAGTTGAAGTTGTACGAGAAAGATATGAAATTAAACGTGGCGATCAATTTTCAGGTCAGCCAATCAAAGGGAAATTGAAGTTGGCGTTGTTGAAATGAAAATTGTATGAAAATGAAAAGGATGTCCAACGAACCATCAAATGATCATCTTTTATCCAGTTTAATGCGCTCTGTTCCAGTTCCAGAGCTCTATTGTGCAGAAGATGTGATGGAAATAAGAAGCGACAAGAGTTGTCAAGTGGAAAGAAAACGTTTCACTGTCTTTTGTTTTTGATGAAGAATACATACAACTGAAGGGAAAGAGGAACGGAAGACTAGAGGAAGTTTTATCGATCTTGTGCAAATTACGGTGCCCTTTGAGCTTGCTTTTTCGGTGCTTTATGTAACCCGGTATGGCGTATAAGGGAACACGGCACGAGGCTAATATAGTTAAAAGTAGCAATATCCTGTGAACAGGAACGCTTTGTGAGTTGTCTGGAGTGGTTTCTCTGGAGTTTCCATAATACGTTTTTGATTTAGTGTTGAACTCGTATGTTATAGGGCTGAGCCGTGGTTGAAACATGAGGAATGGGTGAATCTGTTGAATCCCGGGTTTTTTAAGATAAGAAAATGGTGTAAGTAATGTGTACAGTGTATGTACACGTAACAAGAGGTTGTTGAAGGGATGAGGTTTTGAGAGCCCTAGAACTTTCGTTGGTGATGGAAAGTCTATATAGTTTTTTAGAAACGTATTCATGAACACGGGCATACACGCGGGTAGGGAAAGGAGGGACGGCATTCGGGCACAGGATAAGAAACCGTAGGACAAACCTGGTGAAAGACTACAACCAGATTTTGGGAGAAAGCAAAATGATGATGATGGTCGGATGGGGAAAATGAACGTTTTCACCAGCACGTACACCAACGTAAGAGTTTCGTACGTTTTTCCAGGATTTTTTTGAAGCGGGTTCCAAGGACATTGGACTGAGAAAGCGACTAAAGCCGACGGAAGCCGGGAGGAGGATCCGACAGTCGTCGAGTCTTGTTCCGTACTTGTTTCTGGATATGATTGGAGCAAAAGATGCTCTCACGACCGGAGGAAAAAGGTAGGAAGAGACGCTTTCTCCGCAGTTTGAGCTCTCCGATTGTCCGGTCAACATCCCGTCCCACAGATTTCTCCCGTGTCCACATTGTCCCTCATCTTTGTCCCTCCAGAGCTCAAACTCACCATCTGGCCACCGGTTTTCGGTTCAAAATTCAATCTCCCAACTTCCTATAGTAAATTCGTAAATTGCATCTCCAAAATCGGTCCAAAAGTACGGCCCGTCCTCCCTAGTTTAACATCAAACCACAACTCTCTCTTTTGATTGTCTAGTCATCATCATCACGCACAATCAAATTTTTCCACGTTATGTTTGTGAGTGGTTGTTGCTGATTCAAAATTTCATCTCATGTTGAGATTCGACTGTCTAACATCAAAGTACGCTCGTCACTCAACTTAAAACACCAATAACAAACCATTTTCGTTTCTTAATCGGCTCGTTAGTCCACCGTTTATTGACAATTGGCTCACTTTTCAGCATCGTCATTACACGCAACAAAATCCAATAATTCATAGTCAGTAGGGAATGATTTTTAAAAAAGGTAATCCTTAATCCAGTTTCAGTATCTTTCCTATTTTTTACAATTAAAATAGAGAAGGTCCCTTTAACCCGTAAACCTATTAGAACATTTTCTAATTTTGCTTCTAAAAATTTCACGTTTAGGAAAAATCATCAGTGTCTTCAACGTCTACTCAATTGTATAACATCACCCTTCATCTTCACCAAAACATCTCCATCGTCTAGTAATCAGGTCTTCGTTTTCCATCTCTCCATCTCAAAGTTGATTCTTCTTCTTCTACTAACATGCTAACATCCGCATGTCAAAGGGTAACGGTTGAGCAAGCGGTCATGACATATTTGATGAATTCTCTTTTGTCATACGACTCTGACCTGACCTGACAAAAGTAGCTTCTAGAAGTTGGTTTTTTGGCGTTCACCCCACCTTCAGGTTTCAGCAGCAGCAGTATCACTCATACTTTTACCATCGGTATGTAATTTTTGACAATTGTTGCCCACACATTGCATTCCATGCCGACAATTGTAATTAAATTATAAATTGAACTAATTAATCTTGTCGCAGTGCCTGTGTTCGAAAGCTGAGGTGCTAACATCGAATGAATACTTAACATCATGTCAAAAACAAATCACGAGGTCAACTTCAAAGAGCTATGCTATGAAAAACGACCGGGATACCATCCGAAGGAGAGATGTTCAGAGCTCGTAAATCGTGGGTTGTTAATTAATACTCTAGATAATAATTAGCTGTTAAGTATCAAAATACACATTTGTTGTCCTTCGTCTTCCACTGACCCAACTTTCTTCTTGAATACGGGTCAGAAACAAAGGATAAACTCCACGAAAACATCTACCTCTTCGAAACATTTCCTCCTGAAAAACGAATTCTTATCATTTCTTCCATAAGTGTTTGAGCTGTAGGTTAAGTCGTATCATTTTGGATGTAAAGAACGGAAAAAAATCGTGCAAAAATCTTCGACATTCCATCAAACTAATAACTAATTAATCAATAATAATTAACAATAATGATAAGCAATAGGCTAATTACGCTAGTACATTATATAGTGAACTTCCTCATCTTTCTGTCTTCTGTCTCCTTCTATCAACTCAAACTCAATCAATCTTCAAAATCGCACAAATCTTTACAATCATCCTTTTAAATGACTTTGATCTCTTAAAAAGTCATCACAATGCTAGTTTTGAATCTTTCTCATCATACCCCATTTAACTTCTTCATTCACTTCTTCACCTTATCATTCCACTTTACATCTTTTAGATTACACTTTAGTGACTTTATGATCCATTTCTCATCAAAATTTCACTTTCCATCTTCATAAAATTCAAAATTATGACCTTTTAGAATCCATTTTTTCTCACTCTTTAACCCTTTTTGCGCAATTCCCTAATTAACAGCATGCTAAATGCTTCTGCCTTTTAGCTCATTCCAATCCTTTTTCAACCCCTTATACTAACACACTTTCCCCCTTAAATCCCATCTTTACATCTTGAATATCCTCTTCAAATCTTCACCCCATCATCCCCGTTGTTGTTGTTACTGTTGTTAAAGTTGTTGTTCTTGTTGTTCCTCTTTAACATTCCAGCACAATTAAATTAAAAACTCATCAAAACGCACAGTACTTTGGCACAAATTAGAAAAAAAAGCAAGCTGTCGTTTTAATTTTTAAATCATTAAATTGGAGAATACTTTTTTGAGTTCAAAATTAATCCAATCGGGCAATTATATTCCAAAATTAAACATTGATTTTGTTTCTCGTGATCTGATAATACACGAAGTGTACAATAGCGTGAAAAAAAGTGTGAACATACAATACTAACACGACAATTATCTCTGGTAGGGTACAAAATCTCAGGTGACAAGTTAAAATTAATTGAGAATGATTGAGATTATGATTTTTTTTATAATTTAAGGGGCACCTTCTGTGGATTTGGTTCGGGAAAACGTAACCTTATTCACTTTTTAATTTTATAATTTCCTAGTGGGCACAAATTGGCTATTAATTCTTTTATGAGTGTGATTATAAAATAGTTATAAAAAAGCTATAAAAGCACAAGTTCTAGGAAAGTGAAGCATGGGGAATGTTGAATTTTCAGCCTGACTTACATAACAACAAAACAAACATCTTAAAACATATGAACATATCCTTTTGAACTAACAAATTCCATCAAAATGTTGTTCAGCAAACGTGCTCACTTTCCAGGGACCGTTTTAAGATTTAATTAAGACTGCGTCAAGCACAAAAAGGGAAAGTCTCAGGTAAAACATAGAATTAAGTTATGATTAAGTTACAAATTATTAAGACAGGAAGCTGACAACAATTGAATTCAAAATCAACGAATAGAACACATTTCATCCTTGATTTCATTTTGGTTCCCGTTTTCAAAATCAGAAAGACAAAATTGACTGTAGAGTCGACGAATATAAGTAAGTTAGGGTTTCTGCGTCGTAGATTTTGAATTCAGGACGAAGTTTGACGACAACGCTGACTTTGAGAGGTTTTCATCTGGCTGGAGTGAGCGTAAAGTGCAATTTCCGGTTTGGTTTCGTTCCATCGTCATTCCTCGTTCTTGGGTTTGGAATCTGCACAAAGGGACGTTGAAAAGTACAAAATTTGGGAGTGTTTTGTTCAAAAAGACCTCTCGAATGTCATTTCGGTCTTGGTTTTGATTCAGTTTTCCATTTTTTGACTATAGTTGTGTAAAACAACCTAAGACTATGAACATCTTCCACTATAAGTATTACTAATTTTACTAAGCACAATAAAGGACAAATTTAATTGGCCAAATGAGTTATGTTCTAAATTGTCAAAAGACTACCTCTTAACTATATTCCTAACGGCACAAATGTTCCTTAATCATTAAGCTTCGTTTAGTTTCTAATTATTATTAATTAAATTGTAAAACACTTGCTCACCGTTTCTATACTATGCAAACTAGACTGGTAAGGTTTATAGACTGTAATTAAAATACTCAATCCTTTTTGTGATAGAAATGAGTTGATCTAGCTGCTTTTTATCGGATTGACTTTTTCAGGTGACAACCCGTGTAATCATCAATTAGATAGACTTCCATTTCAAAAATTAATTTATATACTTCAGTTAATTACAGATTAGCAAATTTGAGGATCTCGCGTGAACATCTAACACGAGGTTGCTAGTCTGTAATTAGGGTGAGAAACTTAGTGTACTGGCCGCACGGCCTCTTTATAGATTACAAACTTCGATTAAAAGTTCAAAAAACATCGAACAAAGGAAAGTGAAAGTGATAAAATGATCTTCAATCTTCAATAATTAACGTCTGGTCTCTTCGTATCATATCATATTCAATTCATAGGATGCCTTCAATCGGATCTCATAGGTGTGTCATTTAAGTGTGTGTACTTTATAATTACCAACATGTGCTCAGTATTATATAATTGTAACTCTGTTTAATTAAGATTTTATGCATACATATATTATTAGTAGGTTTCCCCATTTCACTTCGACGGTCTTAGGTTAAGATTCTGCACAAAGCTCAACGTAAGTTCGGATTACGGTATTAAAGATAACATCAAAATCAAAGAGTATAATTACTACGTATTATGGCATTATAAAAAAAGTGGATGTGCGTACCATCTTGCCCACTAAAAGAAAAAAATATAAAAAAAAATTCCGGTTGTTTTGTGTACCTTTATTTTCATACGTCATCACTGAAAATTTGGAATTGTTTAGAAAAGTTTACAATGCAAAAAGTATACTTTACTTAATCTTCTCCGAATTCTTCAACACCAACCAATTTGGCCATTAAATCCGGAAATCGAGATGACACTTCCTGGATTTTCTTGTTCAAAATTACCTTCTTGTTCATGAATATGAAGTCCTCGATCACTTTCAAGAGATCGTGTAGCTCATGGATTTTGGTCCATTCGTACATATCCAAGGCAGTATCAAGTGAGATCATTGATGTGAGGAAATTCTCGCAAATCTTTTGCAAGTGAG
>JABASF010002336.1:0-15307 GCA_019776145.1 Harlomillsia oculata
TTTTTGCACAAACATTCAACGATCAAAATGTAGGCGCTTGCGGAATTTTGCCTTTCATGCAGCATTTTACTGATGCCGATGTAAGCCAATTACACGTGATCTAATAGACTTCAATGTTTAGTCAATTATATAGTGACGGAATCCCTTTTCGTTCTAGGATTTTTCCAGTATAGAAATTGTAACTTTTAGTTAAGTCGCAGACTTTGTTACTTTGTTGATGTGAAGGAAACTGATCGTTGAGACTTTGAGGGGAGTTTTTTTCCTGTTCTGTTACAGTATCAAGTTTCAAAAAGCTCACACATGTTTGGTCCCGCACGATGCTCTTGACTTGGGGCTGTTGTGATTCTCAACTTTTGTATTTCTCATGCCCTTTGTGTGCCTTAGAATTGGAACTCTTTTGAATTTCTAAATGCAAAATCGAAAGAGAAAAGTATACTATAGAGCTATTTTTCTCAAAAAATTAGTTAAAACGAACCAAAAACACAAAGAATTATGCACTTTTTCGGATGTTTATCACGTGACGTGACGGATTGTTATTGCAGTACATCTTCCATATTTAAACAACGGAAATGTTTAGAGAAACGAGAAACGTTTTTCTTTGTTTTTCTACTCTATCCATTGACGCAATCAGGCGGTAGTTCTATTGTTTATATTCTGTCGACGCTGAAGATGCACCGATACTCTGTCAATGCTCGTGCCTTCCTTCCTCTTCCTTATCTTCATCTTGTAGACACGTGAACTCATTTGACATGACATTAAGTCGTTGTTTTTGGCACGTTGCCACTACGTCTTTTCCATTCTGAATGAATGATACTCTTTTTGTAAGGATGGAAGTTCCATTAGTTCTGAGTGAAAAGCAATTGCATTAGTATGTCATAAGTAAGATTTCAGAATTTCGGATACAATTTTCCGGATGCTTTGTGGTACTATAATAATATTCAATGAAATGATACATTTTCTTCGCTATTCGTGCAAAAAAATTCGCAAAACGATTTTTGTGACGAGCGGAATTTTTGGGAGTACAAGAAAGTGTGTTTATAATAGTTTGGAGTGTTCGGACGTTTGCACTCGGTCGGTTGGTGTGGTGTGATTGTAGACGTAGATGTCTGTGGGTAATTGCCACTATTAATGCCTTATAAATGGCCCAGGCTCCTCTTTTGGAGGAAATTGGCTCGTCTGCCTCTCACAAATATTTAATGTCTGTCGTCTCTCTGACTTGGTATAGGATATAAGAGGAAATATAGTGGCAAGAGTATCATCTTCTGTTTCTGGAGCAAAGGGCTTTACTTCCTCCTACATACCTTGAACAAATGACTCGAGTTGGTGACTGTACGACTGAGTCGTGTTGATACTTGAGAACTCTGCGGTCGAGTCAAGTCTCCAAAGTCAGTTTAGTCGAGTCACTCCACAATCCGCACTTTCCCATGTCCTTTTGCGACTCTTCCAACTAAATTCCCTGGGAATGAACTTTCAGGAGCAAAACGGAATCTGGAAGGTGAAAGCATCACAAACATCTTCCAGTTACTTTATAGAACGAAACGAGTTTCTCTGATTTCCTCTCTCCTGTCTCCGGTGCAATGGACCAATTTCCTCCTGCATCTTTTCCGTTCTCCATTTTATTAATGTTTCTTTCCCTACCTTCAAAAATAAAATGTGTATGCTCCCTTATAACTTAAAAAAACGTTTTTTGTCGTTTTTATTTCCGAAAATAGTTTCAGATAGCAATTCCAATTTTAAAATGTTTTATCGCGATTAAAAATGAAAATTCGTATACACATGAATAAGTTTTTGAATTTATAATTAATGAAATCGAAAATTATGTGAATCACGTCTTTTCTCCTTTTTAAAGCATTATAATATGGTTTAATTATCCACTTTTTTCTCCAGTGGGTAAACTAGTTTTTTCAGTAAAGAGCACCCAATTGTTTATCAGCAATGAAGAGACAGCAGTAAAAATTGTAATTGACAATATTAACTTGAGCAATTACGTGATTAGTCATGCAAAATAGAGCAAAAACGTTGGGAAAAAGGTGTCAAGGGTTGCAGAAAAGAGTAAACACTGTAAGGTGTAAAGTGGTGAAGTGGTTAGAACCCAATTAAAAATGCTCTTGTTTTTCATTTCGAAATTTAGTAAACCGAACACGTGTTTCTTCCCTCACTTTTCCAGCGATTATTACATGTAATTATGTGCAATTTACTATTGGAATTTGAATGTAATCGAATCCGCATCGAGGAAAAGAGTCTTATCTTCCGTTTTTTGAAAGTTATCTGTGCGAATCTTTTATGCGTGACTTGAACATGATTTAGAGACAGAGGGATTGAAAGGTATGCAGCAATGTAAATGGCACTTTGTGTTTGTCTTCCACACACACACGCGATGGGATGACCCTTCCTTGCAAATCCAGTGGCAAAAACAAGTTTCTCCCTTCGACCAAAAGGGACAGCGCATTATAATTCCCTTGTATTAGATCGAAAAAAAGTTTAATTAATTACGTTTCCCTATACCTATTGGCATGCAAGTCCAGTTCATCTAAAAAATTTGGAGTAAACGCAAGCAACCCCCTTTTCTCAAACTTTTGGTGTTCCTAAAACCACCAGAACCTCCTGACGAACCGCCACTCGCCTCATCTCGTCACAAAAAACATATTGGACTACTACTGCGCAATGTGGAGAATTTGCCAATTAGTGATTAGAATGGTAGAGTGGAATTCCAAATTTTGAACAAACTGTGTTTGGGCAGATGAGAAAAAAGTAATTAATTACTTGTGCTGACATTCAACCGTCCCAGCCGACCTCCCAAACAAAATACCAAATAAAACTACTACTACATCGAAAAAAAATTGTTTGCAAAAGCAGGAAGTTTATTTTGCCCTTTTGGGCCTCATCGACCCGAACTTTTGAGACAGGCAAGATTTAAGAGAGATTAAGTAAAGAACAAGCTTTTTGGCGAAACGGGACAGCACAACAGACCTGTTAATTCATTCTGAGCAAATATACTAATTAAGTGGGAAGGAACTCAACTGGTTCTCAACTGCCCACGGAGAAACTGTCTAATCTGTCATCTGCACCGCTCGTCAACCTGCTCCTCACAGGACATTTACATGGCGGAGCAAATAGGCAATATCGTTCGGATTTTTATCTTTCATGGTTAAGGAGGTGGGATACAAAACTGTAGTCACTCTATTAAAAAGGACTTGTCAGATTGAGGCGATTAGACCTTTTTGACAAGGCGAGCGAATCTCCACAGAAAACGAAACGAAAATTAAGTGATTCTCTTGTGCCGTACCCTCTAAAGCGTTTCTTTTCGCACTGACTTTTTCACGTGAGTTGAGCTTCTTGATGATGAGACATTGTTAGCCTTCAGGCAGAGAATTTAACACGCTGAAGTAATCATTGGAGTAATAATGGTCATCATATTTGTCTCGGGAACAAGGAACAAACCACCTCCTCCTCTTCATTTGTTCCTTATGGTCTGAATCTTGTCTCACAAAACCTTGTCTCATCGTCTCATGAAGCGACGCATTCTCACCCAATCGTGTTCCCAACTGCCAAGTCTCATTGAACAATATGACTTGGCAGGTATAATTAAGGAAGGGAGCGGCGCACAAAAACACATCAGTATTATGAGTGCTACGTGTATACGTCGGCGCCAGTGATTAAGGAACAAATGAAATGCGACGACAATTTCATATCAATCTTCAAATGTATAAATGCAATGTAAACGTAATTTACAATAGCTTCTTGAGCAATCAGACTTGTGCTTCCTTCAGGGAAAATTGAGCCATTTCCATTTTCTGTAAATTATTTTCATTGAGGTCGTTGCCCAACATTAAAGGTTTGCAAGTTTGATACGGATGCATGAGCAAAAGTGATGTCCGCATGAAATTGGAAATTTTTTAAAACGCAGTGTGTCAAATGGAAAAAAATAATGGTTATTCCACATCTCCAGAATACTTTCAGAATACAGATTTTACCATGAGTTTGGGCTCCTGTTGCCTTCAAGTTAAGGAGAGGAGTTTATTAGCGAGACATTAAACGATGCAGTGGCGATAAGACACAATGCAAAAGCTGAAAGCTTCCCGTTGAGACATGTTGATTCTATATTTGGTGGCAATGCAAGTGGAAATGAGTTTTGCGGTATCGTTTTGCTCCAGTTGTAAGTTGTATAGTTGTATTATAAGCCGTCTGGAGAAAGGCGTGATGAGCCACGTCGACATGATATGATGGGCTTGAGTGTCGTCTCATGAGAACGGACACTTTTTGGTTTCCGTGTGCAAAGCTCATAAAGCCTCCTCGTAAATCAGTGGCATTATTTTCTTTCTCTTTGTCATTTGTTATGTGTCAGCAGGTTGATGGAGGCAAAATCACAAAAAATTGCATCTCTCCACTTCTCCAGCTCTCATTTCGACGTTGTTCATGCTGTTTCTCTCTCCGTCTCTCCATACGCTTTTATTCTCCTTAGAAAATGAATGAAATGGATGAAATGAATGGACTGCCAGCTCTACTCGGAATCAAATGTGCTATAATAATAGTAATGTGGGAATACTATATACGAGGAAACTGGAAAACCTAATGTGTCATACTACTGGACATACGAGCAATGGATGGTCATACTGACATGTTACATGTGTACACATGTAGGAACCATTTCCACTTCTTGTGACATGGAACTTTCCAGCGTCGTCTCCGTGTCCGTCTCCATGTCGAGCTAGCAAGCAACGTCTTTCCTTTTCTGTTACGTCCGCAGATGAAAAGGAAAGTTTCCTATGTTTTTCGCAGTATACTAGTATACAAACGAAAATATCAGAGCAGCCCTTAAGGGTTTCTCAAACAGACTTCTTTTTCTTATATATATTTTTTTATGCTTGCTGCCATCCGTGCAGAAATTTTCTTTATTAAAATCTTTGCCAATGCTTTCTACTTGACTGAATTTTGCTGCTACGTCGCAATATTATTGCCGTCTTGTTTACGTCCCGTTTTCTTGTTTTCCTTTTGTCAATTTGGCAATAAAATATGCTTCGGTTGAAAATCAATGGAGATAAGGAGCAGGCTGTTGACCCGAAGCTGTTTTCAGCACTGAATTTGGGTAAATAATGCATTGTTAGATGAAAGTGATTACGCACATACATTCGCCTTTCAATTTCAATCAAATGTCTGAAACTTTCTGATATGAAATATTATTTGTCGAACCATTTAATTGCACACAAAATATGACGTCATGCAATTTAAATATTGTGCGAAGGAAATTATTACGCTGGATATTTGTTTTCAAAGGTTCCTTTGTCGCTAGGACGTAAGAGGTAAGACTCTGGTGTTCTGTTGACTTTTATGTTTAAAAAATATATAATATTCTGATTTCTGAATAAAGTACTCAAGAATAAAAATGGTCAAAAATGCTGTACGTTCACGAGTGTGCCTGGCTTCAGCTGTCAGATTAAAAGTTGAGTCTTTCCTCTACTTTTCGTAATAGATTAAAGGAAAGAATGGGCATTTGGCAGTCGTGCGTGAGAAATTGGGCTTAGGATTTGAGATGAGAGACTCGCTTGTGCATTTCAAGTGCAAGTTGTCTGCTTGATTCTGAGCAACGACTTCTCAAGATCTGAAACTGAAGACACAAGAGCTTTATTCTTTATTCTTTCTTGAAGAAGCGGCCTCGTGCCCGTCTCATACGATCGGCAATGTCAAAGCGTTTCCGCATCCCGTATCGGATCCGAAGATCCTGACCAGAATGGAAAGTACGAAAGGCAAACTTGTCCAGAAATTCCCTTGACTGAATTTTTGGAAGAAAGCAGCAACGCAGCAACTCAAAAAGGCGCAAAGTGAATGAAGTGAATGAGTTGTTGTAGAGCAAGTTGTTCCGATCTTCCGATGCGTTCAGATCCACGTGGGTTTTGTTTCGTTTTTTGTCGGGTGAAAGAAGGAACAAGGAGACGTTTATCTGATGTGCTTTTGTCTGTAATGCAAGGCAACTCACACTTACAGATTTTTGAAACTGGTTTAAAAGACATTCTTCCATGGTTTTTGCAAGGAAGGAAAGAAGGGAAGGGAATCATTTTGATTTGGATAAGTTGCAGTGGCCACAGCGTATATCATCAAGTGTGTAATCTACATCGGCCCATCTCATGTCACGTCAAATTCCGAGTCAAAGGGCAAACTGGCCAGACTACCTTAAGAACAATGCATTTGCTTTGAACGTTGGCTTTGGTTTCTACCGAAAAAAAAGAGTCAAGATTTTTTTTCAATGTAACAATTAAACGGAGTTTAATCATTTGTGGTTGTGAGTGGAAGGAGATGAAGCGTAAGATAGACATTTATCTCGTAACACAATAGAAAAAAGGGACAAAATACAAAAGGCGGAGGGAAGGTGATTAGTATTCTGCTCAAATTCAATTGTAGTCTACATTAGTTTGTTTCTCGGCAGTCAGTGTGGATCGGATGCCGGAGCGAAAAAGGCTTTTTTTGCACGTGAGTGAGCATTGAGCATTGAGACGGGAGCAAACTGGTTCACACAACTAATTATTTTTCGCAATTTTGTCCGGAACCATTCTCTTTCTGCCTTTTTGCTGGCACACCGCACACTGTGCAATTAGTCGACTACAAAATGCTTGTTAGAATGCTTCTTCTGACGCTGTCTGCTGTTAGTTTCTGTTCTTGATCTCATTTCCAATATAGTATCTTTGCCTTCTTTGCTCCTCTGTCAGCCAAAGGAGCAGTAATAGCATTCTAATGTCATGTCCCACTTGATGTGTAATTAAAAAAGGAGCGTTGTTAAAAGTGAAACAAGACATTTTGATAAGGAATTCATGGCGCAGATTATTTTAAGAGCATTTTATAGCACTATTTGGTTAGGATATTGAGATTTTATTTTACCAGGACATGAGATGACTGAAGGAAATGTGGAAATCATATCCTGAGAGAATTGGGCTTTTATCCTTCGTAGTATCTCGTTTGAGAAAGTGGAATGGAATAATGCAGATGGTTTTGGTTTTGAGTGAGTCGAGTGACTAGGACTACGTTGCGTATCTGCGTGTGTGCGTTTTGTCAGTCTCCCTTTTGGATGTAATAATATAAAGGATGAACGATTTGGCAAATCCGTCTCAACAATGGCCTGCGGTGTGAGATATGGCTCTTTCTCAATTCCCATGATTTAAAATCCTGGTCTCTCGATTCTCTTCTCCCTCTTCTCCCTGTCTCCTGCCATCCAGAAATTCCATACTGTTTCACTCTTTCTTTTCATATGAGAGTATGATGAGATGAGCCAATTCCTGTAGCTTTTGAAGCTAAGCCTCTTCTCCTCCGACGTCGTCTTATCGAGATCCGCACTGTGCAATCCAGATGAAACTTTGCAATTTCCATGAGTCCTTTTGTCTAGAGGATTGCGATACGCGGCTCTTTATCTCATTCGGCCCACTTTTCCATTGTGACAATGTCACCCGACAACTATTTCATATTCTAATTGGACCAAAATATTGTCTAGCTTTTCACTTCTCATTTTCGCATTTGTCAAAGTTAAATATTCCGTGGTGAGAAAGAAAAACGAAACGTGATACTGACGAAATCAGCAACTTTCAGTATTCTGTTCCGTTTTGCAAATTACGATTTGCTGAAAGCCTGGAAGGTATACAAAAGTTGGAAGTATAAAAGCAGCATGCCGGCGGCAGGGACGACTTGCTTTGTTTGAAATTGAAGGTTTTTGTCTTTTTGATATTACAAAAGTACAAGACCCGTTTCCCATTTACATTAGCATTGGAGAGCAAGACGGTGATTTTTATGCAAAGTGGGAAGCTGAGCCGTACTTTAGTGGCTTTTCTCAATATAAGAATTCTCCAGGATCTCTTCTTTTCTTCTTCCTTGAAGTCATAATAAATTCTTATCTTTTGTCCAGGAGAATAAAGAGTTGCATTGTGAAAAGTGAAGGAGATTTGTGAGAGGAAATGCAAAAGTGAGAGAGTCAAAAGTAAAATTTGTAACGTAAAATGAAGAATTGCTTCAGAATAAAATTTATTAGTACGGGGTATTCCGAAAAATCCCTCACAATGGTATGACAATGGTATTTTGCAATGTGACTTTAATTATGACTTGAATGAATTAGAATTTCTGCTTCGCCCTGTATGCAGTAAAAGCAGACAAAAGTCTAGATGTGATTTGATGGAGAGACAAAAGAGAAGCGGAAGTAATTTTGGCTTCTGAGACATGGAAAGGAAAAGAGAGCCTGCATGGAGCAATGATTTGTGATATTCTGAATAAGTTTGTCATGCTCAGGGACGAATATTAAGGGACATGTGAAGAATTTATGTGATAGAATTTCTGAGCCATTACTTTAATTAAGTGACAGCAGTGGAATGTAACTTGTGAGGAATATGCCTAAGAATAAGTCATAAGTGTCCGCACGACTCTCGAGCTCTAATCTCTTTTGTCCAATGCTTATTATTACTTCACTCGTATACTCTCCGATTCTCTCCTGGATTCTTCGGTTCTGTTCCGGGTACGAAGAAACGCAGCTGGGAAATCTCCAAAGTTGAATTTTGTTGACGACCACTCGTGTGTAGTGATGATGCATGTGCCCATGTCACACCAACTTTAATGCAATTCTGTACACCGAACCATTAGTCTCGCTCTAGTTCTACTCACAACCCGACTTCCATTTTCCATAATGTTTCTCCGTCCATAGAAAAAAAAACATTTTTGACTTACTGAAGTTAGTCCTAGAAAAACTCGATAAAATTATGCCATATATAGCGCCCAAATATTTTTCGTTGCGTACAGTAATGCAGTGAATTAGTATCACAATAACAACTGGATGATTTGAGTTTTGCTTAGTAAGTTTCGCACACGTCAAGAATGTGATTGGGGAAACACAGTCATAAATTTCACAGGTCATGTGTTCGACCCGAATTGATTGGAGAAGACGGATCGTCCAATGATAAATGTTTTTGAGTCAAGAGACTTGAATGGAGTACGAATTAGCCTTGCATTATTAACTCCTTCACTTTGACAGCTCCTTCTTCTCTTTCTTATGCTATATTTCTCATTGTCGTGTTAAGTCATTTGGTTCCCATTGGTCCCATCACATTCCTAACTGTCTTGTCATCCGGAACAAGTCTCGTTTTGAACAAAAGTGAAATAGATTGTTACAGATTATACAATGCGCGAATTTACAGTGCTGTATTTTGAGATTCCGTTATACGAGACTTAGTATTTTCACTTTAACCTATAGCATTTTTGCTGAAATTGATAATCAATTTTGTGAGCTCTTTTCTCCCTAATAGATTTCATGATTAAATAATAGTCTGCGCACACCTGAACGAATTATCCGTACTGCGTTGTTTGCTTTTTGGACTTGTGTTCTGTGAGCCAATATTTGCGATACACTTGTGCGTTGTAACTACATTAATGACGTGCACTTAGTAAAAGTATAATTCATAATAGTGCAGAAGACTTGCAATAGAAGGTAGTATTTGACTGAGGTAAACCCAGACTTTAGAAGGGGCTCAGAATTACTATCAATGACGTCATTTTATGTAAGGTCTTGGCAAATGAGGATTTTTTTGGAAATTGGATTTGAGTTAGTTGGTTGGAAAATGTCCCACGTGGAATTCGATTTTAGAAATCAGAAAGGAAGGGCTTTGTAAATGTGGCATTTATTTCCCATAGTCAAAAAACGAATGGAAAAAGATAGGAAATCCTCTAGCACTATAGAATTTTTTCCTATGGTACACTTTACGTTAAACGGACTCTCCCAATTCATTAAGGGAAAGTCCCATTCTTTGAAATGGTCCCTTGTGTTTTTTGAATTCTTCCCATTGAAATGTGGGTGAGAATATAAGACAGATATGAGAAGGGATAAAGATTAGAATGCCAAGAGAAAATAGTATTTTCCGAACTGAATTTGCATATAGTAATGCTTTCAGCGAAGTAGCATCCAAAAAGTTAAACTTTCATTTGGAACTGTGTGAAAAATCTTTGTATATACTTAGATTTTTGCAATTCTAGGAAAAGAAAATTCCCATTTTCTGGAGCCTTTTAGCAGTTTTCACTCGTCTCATGTTTTATCTCTCACTGCTACTTAAGACTGTTGAGTTGAGCCTTAATAAAAATCTCAATAAGATCATTCTCTTCTCTTTCTCTTCCTTCGTTCTCTCTTCTTTCATTAATTCGTACACTAGTAGAATTTCCTGGGAATCTTTTTAACAAAAAGTCACTTCCCCTTTCCGTTCCTAGTATAGCGACTTCTAATGTCCTTCTTCCTGATACACATTTCTTTATGGATTTTGGGGATGTGGAACATCATGCCATAGCCTTTTGTTTTCACCTTTACTTGTACGCTCAAATATTTGATAATGAACAGTCTTGTTCAAATTGAATTATTTAGAAACGCGTATAGGAATAGGATAGACAAGGTAGATTACCAATTTTCAAGAATCTTACGAATTGAACGACACTCGACATAAAAACTCATCAACTGGGGAGGAACACTATATTCAAAGCACGGTTCCAGTTCCAGTCTTCCAGTGTAAGTGTAAATGTGTAATCCCAGTTTCGTTCCTGGTATCATTTTCAGTGTACGAACAGTACGAAGATTGCTCTGAAAATCAGGAAACGAAATTTCATGAAGCTTCGAGAGTCAAGCATATTATAGTCGAGTCTGTAACGTGCCAGTCCATGACTGGGCAATTAAATTTCCATTTTCACCTTGCTGATGACGTAGTTGTTATGAGGAGTAAACAAATGCTTTCATCTATGATGTTTGTACTGGAAATTGTCTGTCGTAATGGCCATATAGTCAAGAATGAACTTCAGTGGTGTCGTATAAAGACCGTCTATTTCTTGTATTGTTCTTGTTGAGTTTGTCTCGGTTCTGTCAAGTCAAGTCATTCCTTTCTCAATGTGTCCTGTACACAGTTCCCCTGGAATTTATGTGGAGAAACAGTCATTTTCTAAAGACATTTGCGCAAATGGCAAAACATTCTATCAATAAGAAGTGTACGGACATGAACACGCATGGAGAAAAGATGAGGATTTGACGTTTCCAACGGCACTTCCGTCTCTCGTTTCAAAACGACTTTTTTCTGTTTGGATTATTATTGTTGACTTTTTTGAGAGAAGAGTAGTTTTGTTGTTACTGTTGTTGGGTCCGTGCAAATACTTGTGTTGTCCACTTCCACTTCCGTAATACATCCTGTCACATAGTGGACATGGAGCATTTGCCAAGTGAGTCCCGGAGTTGTTCACTTTCCTTTGACGGATTTAATGGACTGTGCGACATTCACAATGGACGAATGAACACACACGACATACCTTTCGCTTTCTTTTCTCCGAGTTTATCGAGTTACTCGTCCTTTCCGGTTTTTGTATCTCGGCCAGTTCCTTCATGTTCCCCTGCAGGGAAAATGGACAAATAAAATGTTTCACACGCAATTAAGCATGGGATATGCTCTTTCCGCTTGAATCAGTCTTCCATTTGAATTTTCTCTTACTGCGCAACAATTCTTTCTTAATTCATAGTATTATAGGATACTTCATTTTGAATTCACATCTTTGTAATTTGTAAGGCCAAATTGGCAGCTAAATGAATGATAGACTGGTAAACTATATAAATGGTAAATCTTGAGATTTTGACTTTTTTTGGCAGTTTTCACTGTAGGAATTTCCTTACCCGTGTTCGGTTCATTTGTGGCAATTAATCTACCCGCTACTTGTGAATCTTCATGGATCACTTCCTCAGATCCTCCATCCTAATTGACATCGAAGATCGAAGCATGTGCTCGGTGTACTTCTACATTTCCCTTGAGTATAGGAATTCAGTTTAGTCGGGTTGGGAATTACCTTTTGATCACATATTCTCCATTTTCTACTAGAATATGTTCTTTTAAGACGGAAAATGCTTTGAGTTTTTTTTAACGGTGGGTGTTTTGAAGTAATTGCGACAGCAGGCAGTCCGTTGGCGCAATTTGTGACGATCTTTTTCTCAAGTGGAGTTACGTGCACTCGAATTATGGGGAGGAGATGATGATGAGAAGGCGGAAGGCACTTGGGTATCTCAAAGTTTCTGCAAGAAAAGTGCGTTTTTCTCTCAAGAAGCATCAATTGGTCATTTGCGTCAAATTCAGGTTATCTACTCGAGAAGAATTATCAGAATGGTCCAAAGGACTTCTCTGAGTCTCTTCTTCAGAACGGAATGCGAGGAAAGAACTCAATCTCACGTTGAATCATGTTATGGCCCAAAACGTGTCTTCTTTATAACTTTTATACCTTCTCCAGCTACGAAAATAGACTTGAAATTAAATGCGTTGACTTTCGCAAGGTTTTTCCTTCCACATTTTTGCTCACTCTCTCGCTCGCTCTCACTCGTTCACTTTATTTCTCGTAAACACTTATAAGACTTATTTAGGCTACTTTATGTTTGCTCCTTGCTCTATCTTTTCCGCAGTTTGATGTGCAAAAAACTTTGGAACTCATGGAATGGGGAATTAATTCTTTAAATTTTTCTGAAACGATTTCGAAAAAAATAAAATATGTTTTCATTTCATCTTAAAGTTAGTAATAAAATGCAGTTTATCTTTGAAAAAAGTTTATTTTAAAGTTCAATTTCAAATTTTTTGCACAAGATCAAACACACGCTCACACATGTCTAATTTATGTGAACACTTGACGATTTCGTGCGAATACGTGTAGCCAAGAGCTTTAGTTTAGTAGCTTTCTTTGCTATATCGTAAGTAACCCAAAAAAGTTAGAAAAGGAAGGAAGCGTGAGAGATCTATTATTAAATGTGCGTAGACTATATAGCGTTCGAGTGCCCACTTGCTCTTGAGATTAGGGCCGTTTATTACCCGAGTAATATACGAGACTTGTACGCGAGAGAAATACCCTTTAATTCCTAACTAATAGGCTTCAAGTGTCCAAAATCCAAAGCCTAAATCAGCTCTTGTTCTAATTTCTTTCGTTTTACGTTAGTTTGCGCAGCGTCTTTTGCAAAGGGACTTGGTTGGGCATCCTTTTTTGTCCTTAGATCGTCCGTCTTTTCGTTTGCCAATTGCGTCCACTTGTACGACTGGAACTCTGGAACTGAAAGGAAAAAATAGTGCTTTTTGGTTGGAGAAGGAAAATGATTCTTTTTGGGTTGATGATAAAGCGTTTATTGATGGTCCGTACGGTTTTGATGGAGAAGTTGTGTGGCTCGTGGAAAAGTGTCATCTTGACCTGAATTTGAAGGGAATAGTACTACACTGGACGCATCCAGAGACGAATGCCAAAAAAGAGCTGGGACTTCCCACAAGGCTCACTTGCTCAAGTGTCACCACACACATATCAAAAACTCCTTATGTCACACTCCACTTTGGCCACTCGCTTTTTTCGTGGTCTGTCTCGAAGGACTTGGCAGATTTTTCACGAATAGCATTAAGTGAAATAAAAAAAAATTGACGGATTTTTGGAACTCTGCCCTTTTGACCGTGGGGAATAATATGCATCTTGTTTTTGCTTTATGGGAGTGTTTAAATTAGTCACATTCTAGTTTTTGCAATTGCAAAGTAGACCAGCATTTATTTGGAATTGTATTAGAAGTACGTAACAAAATGATGTGATGGTGCGAGAGGACAAAGTGTGAAATGGAGATAGAAGAATCGTCCGCTCGCTCACGTCCGAAAAACTCCTAATCCAACGTGCTGTGGTACGGGGTGGTTCAAAAAATCCAAATTCAAGTCTTGTCCTTCTTAGCTGTCTTTTTTGTCCAAACTTGTTCTTTTTTCTGGAAAAGGTCTTGGCAGCTGCACCAGTGATGCAATAGGACGAACCTTCTTTTTTATCCTTTTTTCCCTTTGTAGAAAGACGATTCGGATGACTTTTTCTCACTCATCCATCATCCTCAGCGCAAGCTTGCTTTCTCCACTTGCTAGCTCTTTTCCGTTCCTATTGGGATTCTCACGTGAAACTGGGGCGGAATTCAACTTTTTTCCCTTTCCTTTACTTACGCCCGCTTCACTTTCCATCAAGGAAAAAAAGGTAGAGAATCATCCGGAAGCTTCCTGTCTACGCTTGCAGACAGGTGAAACTAAATCGGTGAATGATTTTTAACAATTTCAGTCCTCGTAGTACGAGTATGGGCAAAATTTCTGTGACAATACTCCCTAGACCCGAGGAAATAAGAAAAGGACAGGCATGAAAGTGTAAATGCAGTGTATAGCACTAATCTTTCCCTTAGGAGCATGTGTGGAGAAAAGCCTCAAAAGTTTTTGATCAGTGCCCACTAGTGCGAAGTCGTTCTGAACCCGAAGCAATGCAAGACAAGAAATGTTTCGAAAAAGTTTTCTTCCATTTGGATTACACGTTCTGAGGAACAGAAGGAGAGCCAATTTCTCAAAATTACACTATAGTAATAGTAATACGTACCATATCTCATACGCGTTCTATATAAGGAAAAAAATCTTGCTGAAATGAATCAAAAAGTCATACAAAGTTGCCGCTTTGAGGTTTCACGTTAAGATGCACAAATTAATTCGATCAAAATTAAGCAATAATTTAATAATTTAAGGATTGGACGATTCCGGAACAAACATTATGTGAAAACGTACATTGAAAATAAGCCGGGTCGAAGTTTGACTTATTTGTACTTATAGGAAGTTTAGTTTTTAGGCCATTATCATTTCAAGAAGAATAACGCAACAAAGTTGCAAAGTTGACGTAATAAATCTTGGCAGAATTAGAGGACCGGCGACATGTTAGAAAGTTGCATTGTGTCAATGTGACAGAGGGAGTTGATAGCATGTCTCGCTAATTGGAACTGGTTCATTATGACTTGACTTTGAGGAAAACAAGGTAAAAACACGACTGGATGTGGTAAGTTCACTTGTGGAAGAAGTCGGAAAGACGACCTCATTTGTATTGTGCGTAATGTTATATACGCATCGCTGGAAATCAGAGTATAATTAGTCTCTCCCTTTTTCTCTTGCTCATTACTCCTGCCTGGTCGAGTGTGTCTTTTCTGTGGTTTGTCACACAAAAAAGCTACACTTTGGGTTTAAAGGGTTGTTGCTGCGATGGGACTTTGTTGCAATGCATTAACTAAAACTACTTGTCCATTAGGGTCGAACAGAGCACGTTCTGAAGACGAAGGAGACGAAGCTTTTGCTTGACACCAGAGCGTGAGTTCAATAAGGACAAAGGGGAAGTGATCAGTTCATGTCACTCATTCTGCAAAACCACACTCCAGACTCCAAAGTAACGAATGACTCGTTTCCCTCTTTTCTCTGTGGCAAACATAAAAAGCTAGGCTTTCTTTCCTACAATTCCCGTCTCCTCTGTCAACGTT
>JABASF010002337.1:0-15306 GCA_019776145.1 Harlomillsia oculata
CTGTTGGTTTCGGACAGAAGTTTTCTTACGATAGGAGACTTGATAAATAACGTGAAATAAATTTCGTGATGTATGCTTGTTTTAGGATCGTGAACGATGTTTTGTTCTACCGTCCTGTAGTGATTATTGTTGGAGATACAGGTTGTGGAAAGTCAACTCAGATTCCAAAGTATATTTATAATGCTCTACAGGGTACGAGAAAAATCCTAGTGACACAGGTGAGATTTGTTCGTGATTATGATTAGTACAGCTAAAAGAATATCAGTTTTATTCTATTTTATTCTATTTATTGTTTTGTGTACAGCCACGTCGTATTGCAGCCGTTGGCGTAGCCACAAGAGTAGCCGAAGAAATGGGTGTAAAATTAGGAACAACGGTGGGCTATTCCGTAAGATTTGATGACATGTACACCGATGAGACTGTCATTAAATTCGTTACTGATGGAATGCTGCTTCGAGAAGCAATGTTTGATAAACTTCTGTCGGCTTATACAGTGATTATACTAGATGAAGTTCATGAAGGAACAATGAATATGGATGCCGTTCTTGCTGTGGTTAAATATGCTAGCATTAAGCGGCAAAATAATATTGCGAATGAATTGAGGGTTGTTCTAATGACGGCAACATGCGACGCTGAAAAGTTTCACAAGTACTTTGCTGATTTCTACGGGGAAGGGTAATGTTGCTTCACTTTATATGACGTTAAGTACAAATCAAATGATAATAAAAATGATACATCGTATATGTAATTGCTTAATGCTTTACAGGTGTGAAGTATCCATTGTTGCAGGAAGACCACATTCCGTCTGTATGCACAAAGTAATTTCACCTTCAACTGACTACCTTGCAGACATGTTGAAACTGATAACTCAGGAGCATTCAAAACGACCTATATCGTAAGTTTATTCATTCGTAACAGCTATAGATGGGAGTTGTAGGGTTATGTCCTTGTATTGTTCATTTGTCAGCCTCACCTTCGTCTCTTATTTTCAGGCAACACTTTCTCGTATTTTTGACTGGGCAAAATGAAATATGTTCTGCTGTCGAGTACCTAAAGGAATCGTTTCCTGATTCTGTAGAAGCACTTCCATTGTACGCTTCACTAAGTGATGAGGCACAACGCCGAGTTTTATCTTCACACGACAAAAGACGTAGAATAATCGTCAGTACAAACATTGCTGAGACATCGATAACGATTCCAGGGGTTTGCGTTGTTTTTGACTCAGGGCGAGTTAAATGCAAGTAGGTGCACGAAACCATTCAAGAATATGATAAATCTCAAGGACTTTTCCTTACTCTATCTATATTCTTGTCTTTCTAGATACTACAATCGTGATACAGGGGTGGATGTACTTAAAGTTGTTCCTATATCTCGTGATCGTTATGAGCAGAGAATCGGACGAGCAGGGCGTCTTAAAAACGGTTGCTATTTTCAACTGCTTTCTGATGAACAAGTAAACGCACTTGAGGACTTCCAAACACCAGAGATACTAAGAAGTAATATGACTCAAGTACTTTTGCAAATGCTGAAAATAGATTTACCTGACTTCCCATGGATACATGAACCTCCGGCTGCAGTATGATATACAAGTCAATTAAACAAAGCAACTAATAATTTATACCCTCCAATCAAATTTGCATTCACATTTTAATAGGTCAAAGAAGCTGCACAAGACGAGCTTATTGCACTTGGAGCAATAAGGCTCAAGGAATTATCGACTTCTCCTCGGAAGAAATTAGTTGCTACATTAACTGAAGATGGTCATCTCATGGCAGAGCTACCTCTGGAGCCATGTTTAGCTAAAGTCGTGGTGACAGCCCCGCGTTTTAGTGTAACCGAGCCTATACTCACGATTCTTGGTGTCTTGGCCTCCGAATCTGTATACATTACGGATGAAGCGTCGTCAAATTCCATGGAGAAATTCAGAAAAAAGTTTAATTCTCCAGAAGGGGACTTGCATAATTACTTGCTCATCATACGCGAGTTTCGAAAATGTGACGACAAGAAAACTTGGTGCAAGATGTACGGTTTAAATATAAGGTTGGTTTAGCAAATCTTTCGATTGTTATAAAGAGTTAAGGCCGTATAACTAATTTTGCCTATGAATAGAGCCCTAATCTATGCAGTGAAAGTGAGAGCCCAGCTGATGAAGTTGTGTCGTAGCAAAGGACTTAAAATGGAGCCAACTGTAACCGGGGATGAGCTTAAGGAAAATATTAGAAGATGTTTTTACGAAGCTTTGAAGTTCAATGTTGCTCGACAAGTGAAAGGAAATTTGTATCGTGTTCAGCGGCCGGAGAAGAAGGTTTTGGAAGTACGTCTTCATCCGACGTCTATTTTGTTCCAAACACGACCGAGCATAGTGCTGTTCACGGAAATAACTGAACTAATGGTTGAAGGGCATAGTACCAATTATATTCAGCATTTGTGCCTTGTGGATCCTCATTTTATTGGATAATGCAGTGCTGATTGTATTTCTTTTCAGTCTATCCAATTATAATAATGTGTAGCATGAACTATGAATGCTATTATTAATTATGTACTTTTATAGAACATTTAAAATATATTGGAGCATTGAAATAACTGAAACTTTCAGTTGCTGCATTTTCAGAGAGCATTTTATTCGCAAAGAACTGCTTTCGTTAACTAGGATATCACCAGAAAGTCCATGTCTTTGGCAATAAACGTACATGGAATAATGGTCATATATAATGTTGTTTTGTCCACATTCCATGGCTTACGTAAACAAGAATATACCGTAACGGAAAGGAGTAGACAAAGAAAGTTTTAATTAAAAATACACTGACAATTTTTGAACTACAGTTGGAAATATTCACAGAGACGAAAGGTTCAATCCCACCTGCCACTTCCCTCCATGCGTGCAAATGGGACCTACGCTTCCCTTCCTGGTAATAGAATAATCACAATCATTCATAATAAAAGTGCATTAGTTATTGTCGTTGTGACATTGAGCACAAAATTAAAACTACAGTAAATAATTAGCAGACATAAGAAAATGATTTAAATAAATAAATATATATAGTAATGTGTAAACTTTAAAGCACGCCTAAACACAACTAAAGTATTCGTGCATTAACGGTTAAATGACTCTCATGTGATTGCATATATTATTTCGGCAAATACTGACAAACCTACTGGCAAGTCAAACACCATATAAAATTCGTCACTAGCTTAATTTCTATTTCGAATCTGCACTAAATAACACAGCATACATATAGCACTTCAGCCAAATCCTATATTCTATTTGTTCGAATTGCGAAAACAGATAAGCTTCAATAATTGGCATTCATCACTATTGTCCGTTTGTAAACGACAGAGTATCCAGCGAATGACACTGCGTTGCGTTACCTTATACATTATGCTCAGCATATATATGATTTAAATGGGTAACAAATACAAGGCAACGTTTACTTTTCAACTACTCCCTTTTCATTGTCTTCTGGTTATACTAATTTGTGTTTTCTATTCTAGGCTTTTCTAGGCTTTGCGAGTAGATTATCGTAGCAAATAAAATTGTTCAGCAATATTGATATGTCGGTTCTATTCGTTCACTGTCTTTCCGTTACTGAAGTCCGCTTGCTCGGCCATTTGTAGGTAATGTACCCAATCTAAAGCTGTTTCTCGAACTGGAGCAACGAAGAAAAACGATTTTCTTCCATGATCGTGGGATATTCGGAATGCACGGTCTTTTTCTCCAGACGGCACTTGACATATCTCCGATTTTGGAAGATGTTCCACCATCAAAACGGACATACCCGGAATAGGAGTTGCCGTCATAGCCTGAAATAAAAAAAGTTTATATTGTGAAACCAATCAACATGCAGTTCGTTTATAGCACAAAAAGTAATTTATTTACCCTTTCATCCATTTCAGATCCATAGCAATAAAGTACAAAATCACTCCTCAAGGCAAACCATCGAGTAGCCCATCCTTTTTTGTCTCTAAGTTTCAGTTGTAAGGAACCACAGTACACCGCCGTCACGGATGCAGGAATCTATGCCAAAACAGTTGAATTTCAATGTGTTCTCAAAAATGTTTAAGACATGAAACATTAGTATTTTTGCATAAAGGGTAAAGGTGTCATCTCACATCTAAAATTCCGAGGCGTATGGTTTCCTGTAGCTCAACTAAACTTGCAGATTCAGAATTGGCCTTTTGTAAAGCTTGCATTTTCTGTAATACAGATTTGCAACTGTTGCAAACACGACAAAGCCTTCCTACGGAGTACGCAAGTGGCATTTTTCCTTCCGAGCACTTGGCACAGACAACCTATTTAAATATCAACAATTTTGTATTCAAAATGAATTGAGTACACTTTCACTTTCCCACTCAATTTCATCTAGAAGCATCGTTAAAGTTGCACTTACGCTTCCACAAGCATGGCAGTGGTGTTTGCGTTTTAGCATTGAGAAAGACATATTACATTCCATACATTTGCCAACGGAATCGCTCTGAATCATATTAGGTTCCTTTTGACCCAATTCTTCTTCTGCTGGACTCGTGGATCCAAGTCGAAGCGACGATTTTCGTTTCAACAAATCCGTCTTGGCATCCATAAGAGCTTTAATCCAGTCGTCCATTTCTTTCTCGGTTCTAAGTTCATACATGGAATTTTGAACCAAAAATAATGTAATAGAAAATCATTATCAAAAATTTAGTAATTATACGTGACTTACTTTGTAAAAATTTCAATCCTTTTCGAGTTATCGGCGATGTAAAAGCTATTTGATTTTTCAATGTCGTCGCCTTGATAAACCATTAATTCAGAAACATCCAATTTTGCTCGGAGATGATAAGGAGCACTTGAAATCATGCGATTGGCCATGTGTCTTGCAGAACAAAGCAAAACTATGTCGTTGAACTGCAAATGATTACAAAAGGTCAAAAACTATATTACACATATTAAATATCAATTTAAGAAGGGACTGTATTTAAGTTACCAGGTAAAGATATCTTTCTTGCTCAAGTATTGTCCTAGAAGAGATCTTCACAACCTTCCCTTCTTTCAGAAGAACTCTAGTCGGGCTAATCAAACCTTCAAGACCCTTGATATTTTCTTGCACTTCATACAATTTCTTGAAGTGAACAATTCTCTGAATCGCTTCATTAGCATGAGTAGCTGCCTTAGAGACGATATTCAGAGCATCTGTCCATCAAAAGACGACTCATAAGACCACACATTTATAAACAAGAATACACGACTGAAGTACAAAAAGTCTAACATACCTTGAGTGTCCGCTCTATCATTACAATCCTCCGGAAGTCGACGAAGATAAGCTTCCAACAGAAGACGATATCGACCAAGTCGCTGTACAGGGCAGATCATTTGATCTGGTAATGGAAGATTCCGACATTCTTTCATTTTCTGCAATTGACGAACAACATTACTTTATTAGGCATGAATCATTACAACTTAAAAGTAACGAATAACTACTAAACAAACCTGTATATCTTCGATTATCTTAGCGAACCGAGGATTCTTCTCTCGATATATGCTAATGAGATTCACTGAATTATCAAAATTTTGAACGTATTCTGAGTACATCTTGAGAAACGGCGCAAACTCTTTCATGATATCCCCTGGAAAGTAAAAAAAAATTAAATATCCTTTAGGTGCTCAAAATTAAAATAATGAATAGATTATCAGTTATAATATATTACTTAACAAGTACTGTAAATAATTACCAATTCTTGGATCATTTTCCCAGTTTGCCAATCGTTTCTCCAACTTGGGAAGTAGATGGTCGTGATGTAATTGGTACAAGGATTTTATATTTCTGAACATTTGAGTAATAATATCCGGTGGGAACATAATTTGGGCTCTATTTTCTTGATCGACTCGAAAGTGGAAAATCTGATCAAGGAGATACAAGTTTTCTACGTAAGTCTGCTCGGTTTTTAGTAGCTCCATGGCAGCTCTCTGGCGTTCTTGAAAACGTCGATGTTCTGGTGTTACATTAGGATCCTTAGCATCCGGTATCTTCTGATTATCTTTCAAGCTGCCTTGACGACTATTAGAATTTTATGTAAATGAATTAGATCTGAACAAATGGTATAAAGCCATACGGTTTCAAACAAATTATACCTTGATGTTTCCAAATCGCATGTCGTAATAGAACTACTGTCATCAATTTCAATTTCCGATGGTTCCCTTCGACCATCAGTAATGGCAAGTCTTGAAGGAAATGTAAGTTGTGGTGTCTGTTTTCGATATTTGATTGCAAGTACATCTTCATCAAAATCACTGTTATCATCTTCCTCGGACTCTGATTCAGAAGCTCCGTATGACTGTCGAGAAATCACTTGATTGTAACTAAAATCAACAAATAAGGCCTCGGTGAATTTAACAAATTCATTCTCAAACATTCATAGTTTATAAATTGCTTGCTATGCTTACTTAATAGCACCGTGTGATGTGGACGAAGCTTCAAATACCGTCTTTTGTGACGCACTGATATGCATCAAACTACCATTTTTGATGGTTGAATTCAAAAGAATGGAAGGATCCCAAGTCATTCGATTGTGTGCATCTCGAACTCCCACATCGGCCAACAACGGACCATCAAAATTGCGAAATCCGAAAGGGCCTCGATTTCTTCGAAATGGCGACACAAAGCTGAGTACCGACGGAATTTCACTATTATTGGCACCACCAGTTTTGTAGGACATCGAATTGACTTCATCTAACGAACTATTTGATGACAGAATAGACGGAAATCCTGAAGACATACTACGAGTAAGACCACTCAAACTAGTAGTAAACTCTGAACTCTTCATGATAGCTGCTCGTGTCTCCATACTTGTGTTTCCTTGTACATTCCAGGAAATACTACTCGGTAAGAAAGACCCCATTTGTCCTTGACCACTATTTGACATGGACGTAAATCTGGAGGAGGCGAACACAGTCTTCTCAGTTTGCATACTTCGAATGGAGGAAGAAAACGTTCTTTCAGCATTCCCATTTTGTGCAAATGCTCCTCCAATATTGGTGGACAAATGTCCTCCACCAGCATCTTCTCCGAAAGACATTGACATGGACTCTAACTTTTTACGCAGATCGGATGCTGACGTATTGCTCCAATTATCATGTTTATCCATCATTGACAGTTTTTCCTGCAAAGAAGTGCATTATGCATTATAAAATCTCTTCTTGTATAAACCATCCATGAACTCGTTAAATAAAACTATCATTGACACCTTAACGACAACTGAAAACATAATACCAAACAGTATTGTAAAATTCTCATTCAAGTACGCAGTTGCTGACAACTAACAAACTCATAATAACAAACGCACGCTAAAATGTACTACTATTAAATACTTAGTTGCTAATATTATAAACAACATTGTCCTTCTATCTTATATTCACACACGTAATGCGCATCATCGCATCATTGTTTATCTTTGTGCATTCAAAATTATGTGTACTGTGCTGACTGTGCAAAAACATGAGCAATAAATTCTTCTTCATACGCATACATTCGCTACAATAATGTTTACCAATAGTGAATTTCATGCAAATAAACAAAAAAACACAAAAAAAAATGTTTTTTTAACGTCTGACAACTTAAAATTTACCTGGACATGGTTGTTGGCGGACAAGCGATTATGCATTTCCAGAACGCGAACGGTGGAATGACTCATACTCTGACTTTGTCGTTCTACTTTCCATCCATCCATTATTGTTTGAAATGGGGGTTTCTGCAAAGACATACAACATGCATAATTTGCCGAGTTCAATCATCGCTTCCTCTCGCAATGTGCTAATCTTGTGAGTGTCAGGGTTTAAACCCGAAAAAACGAAAACGGTATTGTATATTCATGTATGCTCTCTAAAATAGACAAACATTTTTGTTCTTTATCATGCTGTTCTTGTTTTTCCTATGAAACAGAAACAACTTCTTCTGCCTTCTATGTTACATTCAATGATACAGAATCGAGGAACTCGAACCGAGTGTCTCCGATTTTGACATCTTCAAGAATATAAGGCATGATGCATTGAAAAAACTCGAAGCGTTCCGATTCCGACACACACTCAAGAAACGTGTAAAAACAGATTTAGTAACATGAAAAAGAATGCAGAGAGCATCATTTTTTAGAACCACGCTGTTGTAAATTTCGCACTCAACGTTACTTTTTATCAAACTTACCCATAAAAACTATATACTTGCTACTGAAATAAGCACTCTATGTAACTTATGTTGCAAATTCTCGGATCATGAATTTCCCCACTATTCTCAAGAACTGGCATTCGAGAAATGACACTTCAACTTGAATCCGTCTCGTACAAATTAAAACTAATGGAATCACTGTTTGGTTGACCTTAAAAATAGCACAAAATGTGATGACGACAGAAAACACAAAGTTATTTACGAAAAAAAAAGAAATGTCTGAATCACATTTTTCCTGGTTGCTTGAACCGAATCCATATAGCACATTCAGTTTTTGTAGTTAGTTAAAACAGTTGAACACATAAAATTGTACTCCCAACTTTAACCTTTTGAAAAATAATTTGTTCATCAAAAAGCTCCACTGAATTATACATCTTCACTCAATAGTCAATAACGAATTGAATGACGAATGTTTTAATGAAATATATCACGAATACGAATGAGAATCAAGCGGAAAACAAATCAATTATACATTAACATTACGCACGCGATTAAAATACAAAAGTGTTTCTTTCAATAAGGAAAATAATTACTAAATTATTTGATTACGGTTACGATTACTATATATAAATCAGAGCTGACTTTGTACTGACTTTAACAACACTTTTATATAAACATACAGGACGAAGCTTTAACAACGCATTCAACAAAGAGGTACAAGACTGATTGGAGGTATAAGGAAGAATAGGTTTTTGACTATTATAAAAAAAGTTACAGAAGGATATTTTGGGGGATTAATTTATTAGTTTGGTTAATTTTTGAAGGGATTTTTGTTACAGGGATTATTATTGGGAAAAGGCAAAGGCACTCCCTATGATTTTGTTGTATCCTGCATTGCTCTCGCCTGTGTCTCGTCTCGTCGTCCATCGTCCTTTACATTTCATTTGGCATTCCCTTCCATAAGATTTGGTCTTGCTTTTTCACACAATTTTGATGACTCAGAAACCATTCAATTCAGTTGAGTTGAGTGCTTTTATGACATGACTTCAACTTCAACGTTCAACTCAACACATGCCACAAAACGTGCTTTTCATCTCTTATATTGCCTATATAATATGGAACCTAAACCTAAATGATAATTCTGATATGAGATGGAAGGAACGAACGCTGCTGTCGACTCTCGAGGATGATGATGATCTTACAAAGTCACAATAATGTTAAAGCTGTACAAATGGAATAGAATAATGAACTCTGGACTCGTATTTCCATTTTAGCTGTACAATATTACGATATAATGTTCTTGGTAATAGCTATAAATAGCGGTTTTTGGTTTGCTTTGTGGTAGCCTTAACCTGACGCCTGAAATTCTGTCTGATAGATGCGATTTGTGATTCTTTGACTCATCATTGTCAGCGTATCATGTCATCGTCGACATGTTATATGCGTATGCGTACTCTCATTTGTGTACTTAATAGCTGAGCTATACATTCATTCTGTAAGACATTAGGGGATATTTCATCGAAATTTTGGTCAATGTTCCGACGTTTTCAGAGTATCATTTTCAATTTCAGATTGTACTATCTATGTATGTCATTTGTCCCCTAGTTCCATTCATTCTAATAGAATGATACCAATAGCTGATAAATGGTAGCTTAACAATACAAATCCGTTTATTGTATACTGGATATTATGCATTCTCAATTCTCAGCTCATCCGTTTCCTCTTGTAACACACTGAAGGCAACAATCATCGGCTCATCTCAGTTCGTCTCAGACCGATGAACTCTTAATAGCCAGCCATTAAAAACGGTAGTAATTAATATGCTCTCGTCATAGCCTAGGGATTTCTCATTTATCTCATTTCTGCAAAGTTCCTATAGAAAGGACGCGACGAAAAAAATGTTCTCTGGTACTATACTGTATACTATATATTGTGTACAATAAGTGAGGATGCTTATCATGTTGATCCTCTAGATTTTAAGTTATATTGATGGGGAATGTGGCTAATGCTACTTATAATCTGTAACTGTACTACTTCTTCATGAAACAGTCATCGACCGCTGCTAGTTGGAAAGGAAGTTATTAAAAGTCCGATTATCAGTTTACATGACTCTTGTAACTTGGCTTCAGCTTCAGCAATGTAACGTTTGTACCATACTTTATGTGTACGATACCTGCATTTTGCTCAGGGCTTACTTCCGAGAGTGTGCATGATGAAATGATAATAGTCACATTAAATGAGCTATGACTATGACAAATATAGAAACTAATTTTGTTTCTGCTAGACTTAGGTTCTGTAGAATCGGACTTTAATTGCATATTAAAATTGAAAATCTAATAAAATTGAAACAAATGTAGAAAGCAGGGAGCAGAAATGTCATAAATGTTTTGCAAATGCTCTTCATGTCATAAAAATAGGCAATGAACACAACGAAACGTTTACAGTGCACATAATATAACAATTGGCAATTTGGTCAATTGAATTTCTTATTGGCGAAATGACATATAGCTGACACTGCACTGGCATGTATGCATTATATGATATGGCTTGGCATTCATATGCTGACAAACTGAAATGCTTATTTAAGCAATTTAGCTGATACAGACAGAAACTTAGGACTATATGACTAGACTAAACTTTTGCATTTAATGATACGTTAATTTACTCTATAGTCCATACCATATGCATGCATTTATAGTTCTCAGTCTTCAATCCGATTCATACCGAAAAGACCAATAGACAGTTTAAGGCTTCAAATTCCATCGTTAGAATTGGATCATCGTTCTTTTACCTAACAGCGAACAATGTATTACATGCTACTGTATACGCAAATTCTAACTAGGGTCAATAATACTGTCGCTTTTGAATAAATACCACGGTGTTATTGTCATTGTTAAAGTTTAATAACTGAAACTCAACTGACCTGCTCATTGTATTCCTATTATGTCCAGTCGTATTCTAACCTGTCCGAAACTAATTATGCATGGACTTTTAGACACAAATATTATTGTCATTCACCTACATACTACGGTGAAATTGCGTGTCACTATTGACTTTACGACTTATTGCGCCTTTACCTTAACGTTAAAACCAAAGGCATAAAGCTAAAATTAATACAATGTAATGCATGGATTTTGTGCCGACTTATGCTTCATAATATACTGATCATGATCATACATTATAATATGCAAATGACAACTTTCAAATGTTAGGCCTTAATACATAGAAATAACAATATGATTAAAAAATAGTTTGCACTTACGATTTGCTTCTAGTAATTTGATCCACAAAGGGTTGCGAGATCATTGTTGTACAAATGTATTTGGTTTCTCTTGTTATAGTAAAAGGGTTAGGAAGTTAGGATGTACGAAATTGACGAGATAGGATTGATAGGACTCTTCCAACAATCCAGGTTCAATCAAACTGTCAACGTCAACTAGGAAGTTTCCTCATTCTGCAGACTATATGGAGAGTTTCAGGAATGTACTGTATGTAATGTAAACGTACATTTCACTTATTGTCAAAGAAGCACTCAAATGCAGACACTAAGGTAAGACAATATACATACCATTAACTAAGTAACTTGTCAGTATTGCGAGATTGTGACAGAAAAGCCTTCATGAAAACGTTGCGTACGTTCATAACATTCTAGAAACGACTAAAAGTTTAGCCTGCTAAAATTAATTACAAGACTTTTCCTGGAATATGCGAATATGTGAAGAACTACTAGGACTATGTACACATGACCAGTGTGCCTCGATCATCCACACCCGAAAACTGCACAACCGAAGAAGGCAAAGGATCTTGAAAACTGGAATTTCGGAGTTTATTGATCGAATGAAGCTAAAGCTACCTACAACACAAAAGCCTCAAGAGCGTGTACTTTCTTCTCCAACCAAGGCAACCATATGCAGACAGGAAATGCGAAGAATGAATGCAGTGGCGAGTCGAATTCATACTGTTTTTATACAACGCAACGTTTTCATGAAGGCTTTTCTGTCACAATCTCGCAATACTGACAAGTTACTTAGTTAATGGTATGTATATTGTCTTACCTTAGTGTCTGCATTTGAGTGCTTCTTTGACAATAAACGCAACGTTACTACGCTAAACGCGTGCTCGTTGTCCTACGCATTGCATTTAACATCAGGAGCGTTTCTGCGGTTGCATGCAAAAACTAAGATTCTTACTTTTCCCAGTAGTCAGTAATAGTAATGCAATGTAATAAACTAATTAATAATCACCTACCTAGCAATTGGCCGAACGTATAAAATTGGCATTGCACAATTGACATGCAATATTGATTTGCTATACTACATAGTAGTACTAGTAGTGCAACATAGTACGATGTTGCAGTTTGTAAGTTGTAAGTAACAACGTTAAATAAAAGAGAAAAGACGAAGAGAATCCCTGAACGAATTCATTGGTAAACTTGGGAACTTTTACAAAACAACGATTAGGATTAGCCATTTAGCCATTTTATTTGAACAACTGAGTTATAAAGTTCGTCAAGACACCAAATAATGAAGTTTGAAAGTCAAATAAAAACAATTGATGAATTGGTATAAAAACAGAATAAAATACTGTGGTCCATATAGGAGTTTTTATAAATAAACACGTGAGACCAGTTTTATTATTCAAAATTCACAAACGACATATATATATCGATCGAAACAATAAATTGCGATTATATATTATACATAAAACAGATGATTACACCGTGGAATAGAACGTTTATGAATCCATCGTCAACAAAATCGTCACTCAACTTCAACTAAATCAATGCAATTAAATTGGCTAGCCGAATTGCGGAACACAAATTCAACTTAAACAGGATTCCATCAGCCTGCAACAATTTAAGCTGCTGTAAAGTTAAGCATATTTTGACGGGGTTGAACGTTTATTAGGTCATACAACCCAAGGAATATTAAATTTTATTAATAATTGTATTCAGACTTGTTTGGGGTTACTCAATCCGTTAAATCGGGAAAACCTCAACTTTGTAGGATTTGTCTAGTACAGTTTAAACACCTTAATACTCTCCGAATCTTTACTACATTGTTCACGGTAAACGATCACAGTACCCATCACGATTACACTCTTCCAGATAGATTCTATGCCCTGCCCAGTTAGGCCCTCTCTAAGTCACTAAGGCAGCTAAGTTAATTCCATTTAACCGCCATAGTAACAACTTGGCTGACTGAACGATTTAAACAGAGATTAACAAGCTCTAAAATTTATCCCGTTCTTAGTAAATTTCTGGGACAAAGATTAATTTTGCCATTCTCTAGGGGACCAGCGTTCAAACTCGAGACTTGCCGGAGAAAACAACTTCCAATTCATACGAAAAACGACCTCGACGAATTGATTATTACACGAGACTTCTCCGTTCTTGTTCTTCAAAAATCATCAAACAATCATTCCTAAAATTTTTCTAAAATAGAAAGTGCATTCCAAAAATGAATGATAACGGTTTCCCCGTTTATAACAGTTCACAGAAACTCGTAAAGAAAACAAAATCCGCAGTTAAACGGTCAAAAACGGTTAACCTAAAAATAATGGAAACCGGGGCTTTATAGTAGATGAGTACACAACCGTGATAGATACAGTAAATTCAATACCGATAATAATGTATACACAAGATTACCGTTGAATCAAAAGTGTTAAACAGTAACGTCTGATCAACCCTAGACAGTAGAACAAACCCGATACGTAAGATCACAACAAAGGCGCACTTAAATCTTAAAATTAAGTTTAAGCGAACAAAAATTATAACACACATGCGTTGAAATGCATGAATAATGGCCGTAGGCACACATTCTACTACAAAATCATTTTACGTTTAATTACCGTCAACACAACCGTATTGGAAGGGATTGAATTGAATTGTTTGAAAGGGAAACTATTAAAATAGGTGGAATAGTATATTTGGTTGCAACAACAATGCTGGATATGCGACCAAACATTATTAATAAATTACAACTAATGTTAAATTTATCTGCTTAGCGTCCGTGTAATTAACCTATTAACGCATATAATTCTGTATCATGAACAACACAACCTCGAGCCGAGGTCCACAATGATCCATCTTCGAATGACGGACCTTACATTAACGTCGTTCATTAACGTCGTTCTAATTCTAGACCGATAATTGCACTTTATCCCTAAAGAAATTGGAGGTCACGATTACGATTCCTTTATCCTTTATTCAATCCATAGAAGACTTGTACCACAACAGATAAATGCCAATAATAATCGAGCACACTTCATGTTAAAATAACTAACAAACAACACGTTACGTTGATTTACAATTAAGTTGATTAGAGCAAAGTCGATTAGTAAAAGCAGGTATTATGTTCTAGAACGCGAACCGAATATAAGGACGTAAGGAGTCGTCGGGCTCCGAGTCAGATATGGAGTCTTGGTCGTCATCTACAGCACTCCAGGAGGAAGTTTCGTCAGAATCGAATGTGTCCATGAAGTCCTCTATGTCAAGCCACTGCATCTCCCATTCTTCCAAAAACTCCCAGATGGAAACCGGCTAATCGAAATAAAATTCAGCAATTTTTAGCATATTGGTGACAGTGACACAATAGAAACTACGAGCTTAATAATCTAAAAGTAATAACTAGTAATTTAATCATAAAGAATATTACCGACAATCCTTGGGCACCACTTGCACCCTCACGAACACGAGGACGACGTCGGGGTGGTCCAACATCTACCTTGGTGCCGTTGGGCAGTGCATGAAGATAGAAACATTTGTTTCCAAATGGACACTGTCCTGAACCACTTCGATAATAGCGACAAGGCTTCTTACTGCAATAATTACATTACAATAGCAACGATTTTTATCAGTCATTTAAGTATGTTCGGTAAAATATTTATGTAAACTGAAGCTACCTCATAGCGACTTTGTAACTGCTGATAAGTTTGTCCTTGTCCTCTTTATTTTCCACCCAATATCGACTGGGGCAAACAAAGTCTGATGTAATGCGACATTCAGGACACGCACGGATAATCTTGTTCTCGAACTGACGAGCCTGACGCCACTTACGTATACAGGACAGACAGAAACAGTGATTACAAGAAGGCAGAATGCCGAACCGTTGTTCACCGGGTGGACTTTTGTCCATAATGGTCTGGAAAGGTAAAATATATTTTCATTAGGATT
>JABASF010002338.1:0-15302 GCA_019776145.1 Harlomillsia oculata
TAAGCTTGCAACGAAAAACCGAAAATGTTCTCAAGAGCATCAGTATAATTTCGATGACGTTCATCCCCAAAGTACGACTTCCCTTTGGTTTATGACCACTGCAACGTTAATAACAAACTGTGAGATATCCATTCGCCCGTTCAATGCTATTTGTTCCTGTCAGATTTGGCATTTAGGTTTAGTATAAAGAACGCCCTTAGCCATATATATAAAACGGCGGAGGCCCATTTCAGTCAACTCATTTAGCGATAATGTCGCCACTGTGTGTAACGTCCTCCAATGTCCAATCTGCAATGTCGAACTGCCTCCATTATCATCGTTCCGATTCATTTGTCTCCGAAAGCTCTTAGTAACAAAATCTCCTCCTTTGCTAGTACTGGGTCCCGGTTCCAAAACCTTTTTTTATACCAAACAGCAGCAGTACTACGACCACAGCATGAAACCTTGTTTCATTCCACTTTTCCCACTGCCAATCCTATTTCTTGTAAAACTCAAACCTCAGCAGTGAGTTTCATGAATGCAATTAAAAGAACTCGATCATTTAATGACTGTTAGTGAAAGCACACTGTGGTTTTATTATTATTGTCAACTTTTGAAGACTTCTGAAAGCGTATTGTACTATAATTTAAAATTGAGAATTTAGAATCCCAAGTTTGTATCTTTCAGCTCCATAAGGATAAATGCTTTCACCGTAGGATTATCCAGAGCATCCAACTCTTTCAAGACACGTTCTCGACTCATTTCAGGGTCCGAGTATTTTTTCATTAGTTTTTCCACGTAATCTATCCAGACACAATTGGGACATCCGGACATACAGCAATCTGTCGGAGCTTCCAAATCGTCGTCATCTTGACTTTCTAATTTAGAGGTCACGGTCGCAGCGACTGTCACAAAAGGGCGACTTGATTCCCCTAAACCCTTGTTTTGGTTTGATCCAAAAATGTGATTTTTCGATTGAGTAGTGTCAGAGTTAGAAGATATGACAACTGGATTTTTGTTCTTGACTGACGACTCCTGATCGTTATTTGAACTGTCTTCATTTTCTCCATGTGACTTTGCGAAGTGTCTTTTAAACTCTGAAATAAAATAAATTAAATAATGTATCAAAATTATAGTTTGATAATTTGATTCTGGATCTTATACATAAACCCAAGAAAACGCTACAATAAAATGCATTTATTTTTAAAAAATAATACCCCTTACCTAATTTATAATTGAACGACGATCTGATCCTAACGTAACACGACGAATCACTGCCGATGAAATTACGAACATGAGACAATCTCTTCAATACTTGAATTTTAAATAAACAGCTGACCATGCCGAGAAGTAGGGAAACGTTTTAACACATAATGGATTTGCGAATATATTCAACTAGGTAATTTTAAAAGAGTACTGACAGTAACAAGAATAATTTAGACCAAATACTTTGAACTAGAATTTTGAATTTCAAAATGTAATCATGATCCGTTTAACAATGACTTTCACTCAGCGCGGTTTAGTTGGTGTGACTCCGCGTTGTGACAGTACGTACGATTGTGACTTGCGCGCCGTTCTGTCAAAATGCTTTCTATGCGGTTTAGTTTCCTTAGCAAGAAATTGTGAGATTTGAGTTTCCGACAATATTCCGACTTTCCGACTGCCGAGATTTTCATTTTATAGGGTTGTAGTCTTGTCTTGTAGTATATGAAAAATGTCTTTACATTTACGTTTACATTAATCATTTTCACATTCCATCAAAATTCCTCTTTTAAAAAAACGTTTTATTAGAGTTATTTATTCAATTCTTGTAATTCACAAACTGCTATGATATTTTAGAACGGCCTTCATTTGGGCTTAATTTACTATTTATGACAATATCTTTTAAATTCAATCAAATTGGCACAAAATTAAATGCACCTTATGAATGATCACTAATTTATTTATAAACTAGAGTTACAGCATTACTAGTAGCACGCTTTCAGTGTAGAAAAACAGTATCAACAGAATCCTTTTCCCTAACAGGTTACCGAGTTTATTCAAATTCGTACTAAAATTGTACAATTTTTATTCACATTTTCATTATAGCTCGTATCGTATCTTATAAACTATGCTACTTCGGAGATTCGGAGCTATATCATAAAAACTATTTACAGCATTTTAAATGTAATAGTAATGTAAGTATGTAATATATAGTAGCAATATTTAATTTGTATACAAACTTTATTGAATAAATTCAAAGTCTGTCTTATGAACTTATACGCTAAGCTTCACCCCAATCTTCACAGTATGTTGATTGCGACAGAGTGTTTTTTTCTCTAGTAGATACTTTTTCTCCGTTAGTACAATTTTGATGTAATTTGGTGCATGAATACTGGTTTGAAAGTGCTTTTTAAGTAAGAAATTAACCTGCGCTTTTCAGTTCTAATTTATAAGATAAATAAATGATATTGCTAGTGCTTTCATTAGAGTATCTTAAAAATTAGTAAAGATAACGACCAGATTTCCTATCAAAATCCCCATTGTTCAGCGGTTTTCAAAATGGGCCTTTTCTCATTATTGGTAAAGCTTTCGCCGATTCTGTCAAGTCAAATATCATAAAAATATATACGTTTACAACTATTATGGACATTTTAGAGCACAAGGTAATAATCTTAGAATACGAGAGGTAGTGTAATGGTAATGGTTTGTGACAATATCACCATTGTCTAAAGTGAATCATGTCCCAAGAGAGCCTTTCTAATGGCACTCTTCGCACTGAAGTTCATATTTGATTATTATCAAAGCGTTAACACATGACAGGTTGTGCTATAGTACTAAATAGCAAAAGCCTGCTTTCTCTACTAAAACAGGAAACGTTAACTATAGTAAGTTGTTCTACGTTCAAAAAAGATTAGCGTTATCCATTATATCTAATCGTTCGCTAGAGAATTTTGAAAGTACTGTACAAATCGCCATTTCTTATACGAGCGTTATTCATTTTAATTTTAGTACTATTTACTGCTTGTATTGTTCATGTGCTATAAGGGAAAAGCCATGTAGCATAAGGTGCATTGTATCCCGAAAATAGCAAAACGTATAAGAAGCGTGCTCAAGCAGTGCGTTGGCGTTAACATCCAAAAATCTGTTTGGTACGACTATTTGATGACCTACTCCATTTCCATAATAACATCAGGTTGTCCATTCCAGTAAAATGAGAGGTAGCATTCGTCAATTGGAACGACCCTTTATAATCGTTGTTCCTTTTCCTGGAGTCACAGTCATCTTGACAATGTGTGACTTTATCCAGAACTGTTGGTTTAGTGCAAGCTTTCTCCAAAGCTCAAAGCACTGTTCCACATGGACACAGCTTGCCATTGAATTTATAATGAGTAGAAGCTGGTGCAAAAACTCCGGATGAAACCAAGTGGAAGCGGAAGAAGTACTAGCAAAGGAATTCTAGTAGGCTTTCTCTTGAAACACTACTAGTATTTGCTGTTGCATGCAAAGTGCAGTAGTTATGACGCTTTCTAAGCACAAGAACTGTGAGGCGACGACGAGGCGTTTGACATAAGAGCCCATCTACTTAACATACTCCGAAGAGGACTTGAGCCCTAAAATCTTCTCACTAAAGCGAAAGCATACATATGGTTATATTCGTGATTATACTGTCATATCCATAAAGTTTATAAGTCTAGTATGTAACACCAGTGCCGCATTTCCCATTTTGCGTGTGGAAGTGAGCCGTTTGAGCAGGTAGCAGGTGCTTCTGATCGCTCCCTTGTCAGCATAGCTTTAAGATTACGTAGGAAAATAGGATCATTTTCTGCTTTCACTACAGGGTAGTAGTAGAAATATCATAGCAGTACATTACGGCTATAGTATAGTAGAAGTATAGTATGTTTTGGTATAGTCAATAGTCATGCAAACATGAAATATTATAAGTATCTAAAGGATTTTAGGTACATCCAATATATTCTAATAGTATTCGTCAAAAGAAGAAGAGTCTATAAGAGTCTAACACGGAACCCAGAAGAGAGAAAGTTGATCCTGCAAAATCTGTACAGAGTGTGACTTCTGCCTTGTCACATTATGCAAAAGACACGCATCAGAATAATAATCAGCTTGTGAAAGGGAAAGTGAAACTGAAAGTGAACGAGAAAGTGAAACTTGAGAATTCAACTGGAATCATCTCTCTCACACAAGAGAAGCAGGGAAAATGAAACTTTACCAACAGTTTTCTATCAAGAGAATTTCATAGTCGTACTTTTGATTTTCAGTCAAGATGCGACTTATAAGCTTAAATTATGATTAATGCTTTCAAAATTTCTACAAGATTATGACGAAAATCTAAGGGAAATTAATTTCAAATCAGTGTTGTTACAAGAATGAAATTGAAATTGACATAAAACCAAGCCGGAAGATTCACAATTAGAATAATAATTACTTTTCCTATCTGTATAGTATGGCTTCAATTACGATAGATTTGAATTGAATGCTATATGCTACAGTGGTAATCTCAAATGGTAACATTGTATAGCAATGAGCAGCTATACGAAAATTACTGAGTATTCATATTAAAATATAGTAGCGTAACGAATTTTCTAATAATTTTAGTATGCAAAGACTTCATTTTGAGTCCAATGATCTTCGAATTACGAAGTTCACCACGAACATGATGTAAACAGTCGTATAATGAGATGTTTTCGATCCCAATGAGAAATGACCGCTTTACTTCCTGGCGTTCCTGGGGTTTTCATAGGAAAACCGATTTCAAAATGACTGTAATCCAAGTTTTTCTATAGTACAACTGTATAACTGCTACATTGCATTGTTACTATTGTCTCCGATGAATTGTGCGTTTTGAATGAACTGTTTTTGTTACAAAAACGTAAGTATTTGTCATAAGAATGAACCTTTCTGTCGTATAACGCGAGTTTTTGATATGGTTCCTGTGAAATTGTTCCTTTTCTTTTTTGTAGAAAGAAAAGATGCACTTTCTTACACAAGAATGAATGCTTGTAAGTTGTATAAATCACCCTTGAGAGTTGTCATTGCCTATCGTCTTCATTTTCCATTCGTTGCAATAAGTACTTTCATTCAAAGATCTTCAATGGTATATTTTATCAAAGCGTTGTAATATAGCCGCCTTCTTAAACGCTTGTTACACGATCTACTTCAACATACTGTTCCAACTGGGGTTGTGATTGTCAGCAAACGATCTCCCGGTGACTACTTGACACTGTACCAAAAAACATTTCTTCTGTTGGAGTTCTCGAGCTCATGAGGAGCTTTTCACGCGCTTCTCTCCTTTTCCTACAAATCATACATGCAAAACAACAGCTAAGAACCATAATAGTCCCGACAGAGGCACCCAGGATGATCAGGTAGGTCCTCGGAATGGGGTAATATGCACAGTCTGCTTCGTCATATCCTGACGGGCAATGAGACACTCCGTCACAAAACAACGACGGACTGATGCATGCGTCTATTTCAGGGCATTTGAACTTAAAGCATACATCTTCTTCAAGTTCATCAGTTATAGTGGATGAGGACATAACAGAAGAAGCGGAAGACACTCCAGCTCCACCGGATCCACTTTTAGATCCGATGATTGAAGAATCAGCACCTGGATCCAACCCAACTGGTCCTGTTCCCCCACTGGCAGTGAAAGTACCCATCATATTGCTCCATGCTAGCGGCTGATCCTTCCTGGATATCTGAAGCCATTTGATATCGTATTCTCCATTGGAAGGATGACCACCGTCTCGGGATAAGAGTTCTATGACTAATTCATTGGCACTTGGCAGTGTTTGCATGGTCAACTGAGGATTCTCTACAAAATTCGGGAAGACCTCATTGGCCCATCCGTCACTGAATACTTGAACATGGGACGATGCAGAATCCGAGTCTTCAGGACAGATGATTTGTAAAAGTTTTCCATCAGCACCTCCACCGTGAACGAGAATTCGGTTTTTCGTCGTTGTGCACGGAAGTTGATACTTGTCATCCTTCAACATTTTCGTCTTGTGATCGTAAGATTTCACGACACGCCCAGGAATGGTGAGAAAAATGAAATGATGTTGACTTTGTGGATCAATCTGCCATGGAAAATATTGACAGCTGTAATAAGGAGCTCGTTCCGGAGCTTTTAACTTAAACTCTCCACTTGGTGATCGAAGTCTTTGCTTGCGATTGCAATCCGGTTGTTTAATGAATTCATATCTGTAAGGCAATCATTAAAATAAAGTTAATTAAATAAATGTAGAATCTTCTATATGGTCCGAACACTGTATTCAATACGTCATACATTACACGTCTGTAATAACATAACAAGTTTATAATGTTAAAAATTAAGCAATATATGCTGTGAGTGTGACATTTTTCGATACACTTCAAAACGCCTGATAATTTTTCTTCTAAAACTGCTTACGAAGCTTACATAAATTTTCCATAAGCTTCTTTGATGACAAGCTTTCTTTCATGAGACAGCGCCTCCAACCAATCATATCTTTGAGCTTTTGCTTTTGGAACGTGTCAATCAAGTATTTACATTAGAACACGGGCGTCTTCAGACTTCGACCTTTTACAATGTG
This sequence comes from Harlomillsia oculata, assembly GCA_019776145.1. Lineage (NCBI taxonomy): Eukaryota > Metazoa > Arthropoda > Collembola > Entomobryomorpha > Oncopoduridae > Harlomillsia > Harlomillsia oculata. Next base: position 6,555 of record JABASF010002338.1, read on the forward strand.
GAAACTCGTGTTTAGCTGACGGAGAAAACGTCTGAGAGCACATTAGAATGAGTGACTCCTCTATGTCTCAGCTTCATCGTTGGTCGAAAAGCATCCAGGCAAAATCTGATGAGGAGAAAAGCTGAAGACATAAGAAGATTAACCCTGCAACCACTCAATCATTCACTTGAGCAACTGTATGCCCGGCTCTTTCCGTCTTCCAAAACTCCTCTCCATGTATAAGTGTGCATGAAAGTCTTGCTAAGTAATGGTACTTTGAGAAAGGCAGTCAGTGCTTCCAAGAAATTTCTCCACGTGAATGACTTGACTACACGTCTAAAGAAAATCTATAACTCAACGTTATAACTTGGTCGTTTTGAAACCTTATGAGCCTCTTCAGACAGTGGAATAAGACTGAGATTTTGTAACCTTAAACTTAACCCTTCAACTACTATCGGGATACGGGATGTAATTTGCTACTGCGAGCTTTTACATGCCTTTTTCCCTATGCAAAAAAGTGCAGAGTTCATAATATGAAGAAGTACAAGTTTCTTATTTCCGACTCGTTTCCGTATTCAATTCAGTATCACAAGACACACATGCGAACTCACAAAAATTCTTTTCCCACAACTCAACTGAGGATTTCTCTGTTCTCTCTTACTCTTACCATTTTCTAAGGAACTTGTATAGTAAGGTCATGAAAGTAACTTCGTCTGAATGAAAAGTATCAAGTCTCATTGCGTAGTATAGTATTTTATACCCTTTTTTATATCCGAAATGTTACATTACAAATCGACTTCAAGAAGAACCCCAGTCTTTTCTCTACATGGAATAAGTGAAAAGCGCTAACGTGAAGAAGCTTTCACTTGGTTGCATTTGATGTTATTTACAAGACCGCACAGCTAAGCTAAAGCTTCAGCTTCAACCCTGTTTTTTCATTTTAGCCATAATAAGCAAAGAAGGAATGAGGTGAAAGTCTTTTTAGTATGCAAAGCGAATAGAGATGAAAAAGAGAGGAAATAATTTTTTCGAAAGAAATTCCTTTGAGGTTCTACGAGTGAGTCGGGGGGCGCGTCTACCAGCGCCAAATGACTGTGGTGCTGAAGGAGATTGGTTTATCATTGATTTCACCAAGTGAGATTCCTACGGCGTCCTTTAATTGGAATTAGGACGAGAAGCCGTGTGGAAAAGAAGAGTTGGGAAAGACGAGCCAAACCCTTGTGAATTTCTTTCTCACTTTTTCTCTGTCGATTCTATGCAAACACTTTCTATATACAATGAATATACTCACTCTAGTCTATAGGAAAAAAAGTTGCTTGTTAACCAGTATGGAATGGATTGGAGCATCACATCACTAGTCCTGTTCATTTCAATGTGATTTCTCCCTCAAATTGATATTGACAAGGAATCACTCAATTTACATATGTAATATTATGAACCTCTTTTTTGTACCCTAACTATCTTATTATGCTATATTTTTCATTCTGCATATTCTTCGGGTACACAATTCCATTGAAAAAACCAACTCAGGTTGAGCGTCCTCGACAAGATTAAAGTTTAAGTTTTGCAACCATTTTCAATTTACTATACCGTGGTACCGTCCAACATGTATCCTTGCAGGATAGCAGGATAGATCTCTCATAGGAAGACAAGATGTAAACGTAAAGCTACAACTTGGTTATAACAACCTCATATAGTAACATGTTACATGTAAACGGCACAAATTGAATTCACATCCAATTCCCCACAAGCGAACGAGTCTTTTCTATTCACTCTTCGTTTCGATTTTTCAATAGAAAAGGAAATGCAATTTTCCTCATCAAATGACAAGAAGCAGTTTATTTACAAGTAAAATGCCATTTTTCGCATTATTAATTTTAATTGAACGTGCTGAATCAACAATCAACTACATTCATCCTTATCTGTACTAAACAAAGTATTCAATAATTTTCCAAACTGAATTATTAAAATGATCGACTTACCGTCCTTCAAAAGTAAAATGAGTCTGGTCATGGAAAGCTTGCATATTTTGTATATGCAGGACGAGGTCGAGAGCAGACGCAATGGAGGTGAGAGTAATCGGTCCGTTGGTGGACTCACAATAGCACTCTCGTATAATACGACTGTCATTCCAAGGGATTTCCCAGAGTTGAACTCTTGCTTGTGTCATCATTGTTTCATTCGTCATGTCTCGACTCGAGGAAGATGATGAAGATCCACTGCCCCTCGGCCCCAATACACGACAAATCGATCTGCCAGTGTTGAGCTCCACTTCAGTGCGACAGGAGGACGACCTGTTCAAAAATAAAAGGATGCTTTCCTCAGATCACAGTCAAGGAATGACATGAAGACAGTCACCATTCCAATTCTTCCGCTTGTTTCTTCTACTTTTCCCAAGTTTTCCTCTTGAAAAGAAGGGAAAAGGGGAACGGAAGAGAAGATATTAAAGAAAACCTCGGTCGGAGTACGAGCAGGACGAGACGAATAACGAACGAAGAGAAAAGATCTTTTCTCTCGTTTGAGTTTTCTGGATGGACGTCATGTCAGAATCAAGTCTTACTTCTTACAGCACCAAACTCTGATTTTTTGTACAAACCCTAGCGCTACTGTATACTCGTATACGTATTTACTAAGGCCTTCGGATTCTTGTTTTCTTTGGATGGATAAAAAACAAAGAAAGTCATCCATGCTTACCCTAATTGGGGCGTATGATACATACACTTATTGTTTCTTAGCACTTCACTAGAGATCTCATTCCCATCTATTCTTTCATTTGGGCCAACACTAACACTCGCCTGGTAAATATAGATAGAACTGGCCAGTATCATTTTTATAGCGTATTAGTAGTTTTATAACTTATACCAAGATATTCATTCTGTTAAATAAATCTAGCTTTTAAAATGCAGCCATATGAAAGTAAATTATTAATAAATTATATTTTAGATGCCACTGTAGTGTTTACTTTTACTAAACATGTACGGATTAGTGATTAGTGATAAGTGATTGATAACTGAACATTATTAAGGTCTGACGAATGTGAAATCTGATCGGTGCCTAAATATGCTCGGGTACGGTTTCCACTTCCCTGTGAAGTATAGTTGTCTAGAACATGGTTTGTGATGCGATATCTTATCCAGTTCAGTTTACAATACACCTTGGCCTATGAAGTTTTAAAGATTTCTTGAGTTTGAGAGACCCCAAAAAGTACAGAATGGGAAAGTGAGCCCTTTGACAAGCTGTGATAAATCACTTTCGTCTGTAGTTGACGTGAATGTCTCTCTGGTTTGTTTGTTGTTGCTCCACAGAGAAGCAACTAACCATTTCCTCGTCTGTGTTTCATCTTGTTTTCCTCGTCCATTTCCTTCTGCTTCCATTTAATCTTCTTGGTTATGGGTAGCCATTCTGTCAGTTCAAAAAACGTATACTTTTCGAATATGACGATGACGGACGCAAAAGTATTCTCGTCTCATGTGTCATATATCTTAGTTTTTGGATTAACTATGGCCCCAAATGGCTTTGCAACAACTTACAACAGAGTTCAGTCGTAGTCATAGTCGTAGGTCGTAGCATTAGAACTTGTGCTTATGAACCTTTCTGAGCAGATGGGAGAACTGTGTAACTAGTATAGTACACCAACTTACACAACTACTGCTACGACCACCGGTAAAAAGTACGCGAAGAGAAAAAGCGGAAAAACTTTCTCCCATCAAATCCTTCACCGCAAAAAATCTCATGAACACAACTCAGAAATCTCATTTAACCACATTCTTTCTTGCGATGTATCCCTCATTTCTCTGACTATGTTTTTGCTCGAAGAAGGGTCGTATAAAAACTGCTGCTTTGAAGAGATATTTCATCCTTCATTATGAACTTTCGTATTGTGCTACTGTAAGAATCAATTATTAGAGGACACTAGTGCAGAATTAGTACTATTTGATGATGGGGACGAGGCACGGAGACACAAGGTCTAATTGAAAATCAGAAAGAAATGAAAGGCAGCTGGAGACTACATTTGTTCGGATGCTTACATCGTCTCTGAGTTTTCGCTGATGTGCGTAGTAATTGCTGGGTAGTTCCCTGGGGGAACATGGTTCTTTTCTTCGGAGAAGGAACACAAAAAAAATTCGTGGCCACAAGCCACAAAAGTTTAACCACAGAGGGTGAAGGCCAGACAGTAATTTTTCCTTGGGGCGTTCACGAAAAAAATGAGCAGTTGAGATTCTGTCTCAAGGTGAAGGTAAAGACCAACGCAAAGGCAACAGACGCACAAATTGTACCGTTATTATAAGGAATCCAATTCAGAAGACTTTCTCTTCAAAAAATGAACCCACGACTTATATTTCTTCCAAAACTTTCTCAACTATAATAGCCCTTGTTTAGTCGTAAAAATGTCACATTTTTAGTATTTAAGATAAGTTCAGCCGAATTATGACAACTTGTCACTACAAATTAAAGAAGATGACGGTCAAATGGAACGAAATTTATTATTCTTAAAAGTAGAAAACGTTATTAGTTGTAGCTTGTAACTATATAAGTACATATTACCTATATAGTTAATTATACTGTAACTACCTTGAATTTGGTGTTATAAACTTTAAAAAATGAAATGTTGAAAACTACCATTCGTACAATTTATTAATTCAGAAACAACCGTTATAACATTATTAAGACTTGAGAGCGAGTGCTCATAGCGTCATAGCGCCTAGCGCAAAGAAATGCTTTTGGAAATAGCAATTTGTCTAGTTTTCTCTGGAGTAATTTCCCAGTCTTTATAGTTGGTCATTACGAAAAGATGCAGTTTCCTGGAACGGGAAGTCAAGAGCGTGAAAAACGTTCAATCTCAACTTCTCACTTTCTTTCCTGTAAAGTTTAGTTGATGTTGTTGGGTAGAGTCTCATCAGAAATTAATTTTGGGGCGTTTAAACCACATTCTTCCGCTTGCACTACTATTCCAGTGAAAGCTCAGACTCTGACTGTATCCCTCATTTTCTTCCAAAAACGAGCCCTGCATATGAAAAAAAATTACTGCTACGTTCTACGGCTTCTTCACTTCGTAGTTCCTAATTGCATCTCTGCCCTAACAAAAAATGGAAAAAATAAAGAGAAAAAGTGACGACAACTGAATGAGATGAAACGAAGGGAAGAGAAATCTTGTAAAAGAAATGAGAGTGAAGCCTCTCCCTCTTCTCTTGATACTTTCTGTCGAATGTGGAAATAATGATGGATCGAATTGTTGAGTCTTCCTTCAGCACTCACAACTCAACTAGACTTTGAAAACTGCAATATTTTTTTTTCTTGGAATGAAGATGAACCTCTTCACTTTCAATACATAATAAATGAGGCTGTCATGTCGTTCCGTCTGCTTTGAGGTAGTGAATAAGTGTCTGGGAACTGAGAAGCATTCGGTTTTCTGCTGCTCATCTCTTTATTCTTACGAATTCATTTCCTCTACTGTTTTTTTTACGAGATTCCTCTTTTAGATAAGTTAGATAGCATGGGTGTTGAATGCGTTGAAGACGGTTCGTTAATGAACTAATAAAATGATTTTTTTAAAACTTACCCAACATCTAAAAGGAGGCTGGTAATCGTCACTTTGACACGTTCATTGTGTCCAGCCTGAAAACGGTAAACGCATGTGAGATTCTTTCTTCCTCCTCGGCCAAAGTGGAACACATTCCTTGGGGAAGTGAAACTGCCAGCTTGAACAGCTCGATTTTGACTGCGGAAGATTCGACTGCAGCGTCCAGGCTGAAACGAAGCAGTTTCCCAGCTTTTGGAACCTGCCAACCGCACCAAATGTTGATTTGTGACTTTCACAGGGGGCAAATGCGGTGGAATAAATGTGTCCCCGTCTTGTCGAGTGTCTACAAACTCATAGTATAACTTGAATTCAACGGGTCGAAGAACAGTGGACTGTTGGATGGCCAATTTGAGACTCATGTGCGGCCCTTCGGACACATAGCTTTCTTCCGGGTGACAAGCCCTTTGGGATGATTTTGTAGACGTGGCCAGCATAAACTCACAAGTTTTCTTGATTGGAGTTTCGTCACACAGGTGAGTAAGCAGAGTGGAGTTCTTCACTTTGTCGCCTGTCAACATAAATGTTTAGTACATACTAAATTTTGATTCTCTCGAATTCATTTACATACAGTTTACTAAAGAGCACTAAAGAGTAGGAAGACTTGGAAGACAGACTTCCCTTCTCTTTGACGGATTAGACGATTATCTATCAATCTTATACAACATCCGAGGTCCGAACTATAACTATATTTAACTATAATATAATGCAAATGCAAAATAATGTTAACCAAAGGAAATCATTTTCTCTCTGACTTTTTATCAAAAGATGAAAGATCACAATATAGGATACTTGAAAGACTTGAATGTCATGAATGGTGATTTTGGTGATGACACGATGAGACATGAAAATTCTCAGATGTTCTATGGTTAACTAAAATGTGTGGTAGGGTTGTGTATGGCACAATGTGGTGGATTATTGACAGATGGATAACTGCCACAGGAAGCGTGAAAGAAAGTGAAGACAGGGAATCTTTAGAATGCGTCATTGCGTGGAAAGACAACCAATCTTTCAAGAAAGTCAAAGCTAGGGTAAAAAAATTCATGGAATCTTTATTGGGAGGTTTCATTCTTCCAGAACAAACCGCTCTGACAACAAACGAGACGTGTAAATGTTGCAAACATGATTACCTTTCCCCTGTATGCACCCCACTGAATGTAATTTTATCAAAAGAAAATAACGCTTTTCCCTTTTTTCTTCAAAGCTCGATATCTGACGTTTTTTCCAAAAAACAGAATAACCGACAATAACTTACCGAGAGACCCTTGCCAAATTTGAAGATAGGTGTTGTTACAGTCAGGCCCAGAAGAAATCTTGCTCCCTTGAGGCAAACCAGAGGAAGACGAGGACGCCCCACTGCTGCCAATACTCGAGCCGCTTACTGCATAATCTTCGTTGTTTTTGCCATGAGAGTCCCCAATAAAGAATTTGAGTAGGCTAATCCAAACTACTTCGCCCGGGGAGCCCTCGAGAAGATACGTGCAAGTTGTTCCGGACGGGAGCGAGTGTTGGGGAGACGTGAGGAAACCTCGTTTCTGTTGGAAGCTCGAGATGGTAAAATGACAATTGTGGTTCTCCACGTACGAATGAGAGCCGATTTGGAGGTACTTGATTTCAACGTCCACGTGGAAGCCCTAAAACGATCCAAGGGACATGCAAAATGGAATTAGCGACATATAGGCATATGGAAAGTGCAAAGTGACGAGCACGACTTACGAATAAGACGTATAACATAAGTGTACTATAGGTTCTGTTTATTTTACACTTTAAAATATACATGAAACAAGCTCATCTCTACTTCTCTACTTCACCATGTTCTATTTCTCATGTCTCATCCTCAACCTCACTGTACCATCCACCATCTCAACTTCAGACTTCAACCTTTATACTTTTCCTATGCTGAGCAAAAAGCAATCTCTTATCTACACTCGTACTAAATGCAATGGTGTATTTCTTCTGGGGTGTGCAACCTCAGCTCGCTAATCCAATAATGAGCGGATGAATCCATTCATTAATGGTGTACAGTCGGCAAACGTCCTTTCCTTTCCCACTGCTCATCTCAACTGTCTCTCCGTCCGGTTAACGACTCATTTCAAGTCTGACATCGACCAACTCGCACTCGACTGTTCCTCGTTCTTATATAACTATCACGAAATGTAATGTATCATAGTAGCTGTGCATGGTCTCACGATAATAATGTTGTCCTAACCACAAAATGGCACAAGGGATCCTTTAACGATATTATGGCAGCTTTCATTGCTTTTCCTCTCGGAAATTCTCATGTATCCCACTGAATCAGTTGTAAAACACAACAGGACAAAAAGTAAAAGACCTATTAACTTGATAATTAAACTTGTAAGTTGTAATATCCTTGGAGAAAATTCAATTTTCAAGCTTTTTATTTCCACGGTCGTAAAAAATCCGTGGCTCTTTAGCCCTGTTGGAAGAAAAATATGAGTTTTTTGACAGCATCATAAAAATCTATGGGTTTTATGCGAGACAACGGTTTGACTGGAAGTGAGAAATGCTGCAAATTGAAACGTATAGACGATGAGAAGTCACAAATCGAAAAGATCGATGGGGAAAAGGAAGAATGGGTCTTTTTTTGCAGGACAGGACAGAAAGGTACTATAACATTTATCTTTTCCTCATGTCTATTGTCTTACGCAGTATTTGCTTGCTTTCATTTCACCAAGGAAAGCTTTCAATTAATCTCAGTAGTTACAATACATAAGGAAACAATATGATACTCCTTTTTCTATCGTGCCAACACAAAGAAAGCAGTCGAGTGAGAAACAAAAAGTGTTCACTCCACATGGATTTCGGAATAATCCTTTGAAATAGTCCCATTCTTTTTTCATCCATGTGATAATGTCATTTTATGTCTCAGTCAGTGTGTGTGTCGTTCTGTCGTTGTCGTTGTGTGTAGGTAGGTTTTGGTCATTTGGCAACATTTTGCTTTCAGACGGTACGTATACCAATAATGAAACTAAAAACTTTTTATTTTTAATTCAAATGAACTATAAATGAAACGAGTTGCGAACTGAAGAAATTGTAAATTAATTTACATTATGATATTGAGAAGCAATTTATGCTAAATCATTAGAATCCAAAATAAGAAAGATATTCACGAGACATAAGAAACAAAAGAAAAAAGCGATACCAGCGGAAGTATACCTGAAATACCTGAA
>JABASF010002339.1:0-15300 GCA_019776145.1 Harlomillsia oculata
TATTGCACATTTTCATTTACATTATATTGAAACAAAGTTGCACAAAGCAATCGCGTTTTCCTTTGAAAACTGTATCCTGCATTATAGTGGCATAACGAAGAAAGCGAACGCGAGTGAGGTCAATGAAGGTTAGTTAAAGACTAGGTCAAGCAAGAATGATAGTAATTTCTTAACTACATATTTTGCAACAGGGGTGTACCCTTAAAGCAATTAATGCAATTTTTTGCCTCTTTGAAAGCTAATAAAACGAGTAAAATGTTTAATATTCTGGGATTTTCTTATAATAAGCATATTATAGCAATAGGTAACATTATTGCATTTAGCATTAAATTACATTACGTATTATAATTGAATACTTTCAGTACAATTAAATTCCAATTCCGTATCATTGATCATTGTTCCGCTTTTTCCAGGAACATATTGAACATTACATAACCTAACGTGCACAATCTTCAAGACCAGCTTTCACAATCTGTGCATGTTTTAAATTCCGACAATGATCTTAAAATACATCTTTGTAAAGGTCAATATTCATACCGTTGATCCGATCATGCATTGCTTGTTAACAATATTAGTTTAACGAGTTTAACCCTAACATGAACTGAAAATGATTTTCTGAAAATGTATGCTGCTTTTTTAAATTGTTATTTTCAAGATGAGTTGACTGGTTTTGTAATTTGAAATAAAATGACCTATAACAACTTTTTAATTAGTTAAAATCAGGTGCACAAATGAGTGCGAGTCTTCATTTGTTTTCTTCACTTGAAGGTTCTTCAAAAATGGTTCGCAAAAGTAATCAGTACACGATGATTTTTCTCACTCCTGGAGTGACATCATGAGACGACGGAAAGATCCACTCTGTGCAATTCGGTCTGTAGGCATCCCCACAGAATTGAGCTGTGAAAATTGCAAAATTAGAGTAATTAGGTCCTTAATTAAATTGACGATTGTATGTTGATTGGATTTTACATGATAATTTGGCGCAGTAGAATGGGCGTATTTTTGTGGAGGAGCCACTTGTTGGATGTGTGGAGCAGGAAGTAACGTGCCCGGTCCTTCAATATCCATCAATACTCTAAAAGTAGGCGACTTCTGTGGATTGAACTGAGGGAGTTCCGAAGGCTGCATGACAATGGGAGGTTGTCTGAAATTAAATATTACTGCAGGTCAAGGTCATTTCAATGTGAACCGAATTTCCTTTCCTTGGAAATGACAAATGTTAAGTTATCTGAAAGAGGACGATGATACGGAAAGAAACCCGTTTGCGTGCTATGAATGCAATTTAGACATTATATTCAACTGCCTGACTGCGTTTTTGGCACATTTCATATCTTTTCTCAAAATCCGGGTATGAGGAAGAAGAAGCAAGTCGACAGAACATTATTACTATTTATAATTTCCTGATACTCAAACCAGAATGGAGAAAAAAAAATTCGGGAGCTTACAGGTTAACTCCCGTTTGAACGTAAACAGCTTCAGCCACATTTTGCTGAGAGTACAGTGGCCTCGGAGAGTTGATTTGTCGGTTCACTACAGCCCTGTTTGCATCTAAGTTGGCGACCACACTCTAAAAATTGTATGAAAAAGTTCAGAGTTCAAGTCAAAAGTAAAGGAGTCATGTCATCATCATCACAGATTTACGTTGCAAATGCGTAGTACACGTTACATATCGTAACACTTGCAAAAAAATGTATAGTTTGAATATCAATTCGCTATGCGACTTTGCGAAAAAAAAATATTGGTTTACAGATACATACACAAGCCATGAAAAGCGACGATTGAAAAGACACAGCTTGCTGTCAAAATGGCATTCATTTCAACTAGCGTTTCATTTCTCTTCAACGGCTGGCTTGTCGGTTTAGTGTTTAAGGTCATTAAAAGTCAAGTCGCAGAATTGAAATAAAGAGTACATTTTTTGCACATTACACTCCATGGATTTAATGAATAATTTGCATAGTGATAGATGAGGATTTCACCTTTTCATCCAGTGGTCGGTAGACAGTGGGCTTTGTGGGTTTCCCACTTACTTTGTTATTGACTAAGTCAGGTCTCGGCTTGGCTCCGGGAAAAATCAGCGGAGTTGTTCTGTAAGGCTGAAATAAGAAAAAGCGACGACAGAGCACATTACTGTCATTAATTTGACTCCGTCACAACAACAACATTTGAGGGCTGGGCCATGTGCTCCTTTCTTTTTGAACGAGATGTATGACTTTTTTGCATTCACACTTTTTCATTCTCTCCAAACCCTCCATTCAAATAGTCTTGGAAGAGTAGTTTGTGTGCTACTTTTTGGACGGAATGTTCACCTAATCGTTTCAACAAGGATAGCAAAAAGCATAGGATCCCATAAAAGCCACAGTTTGAAAAATTTGAACTGAATAGTGTGAATCAGACAGCAGTAAAAAAAAGTCATTTAAACACTGAGCGTTTCTCATTGAAAGCCTATTGAACAGCACATTTGGAGCCAAATGTTTTTTACATCAGGAGNACATCAGGAGTTTCCTTCTGATAGCGATTATACGCGCAATGTGCAGTTCTCTTTAAAGAACCATTAAAACAAAAAATTGAGAGCATTTGAAGATTTGAACGAATTTTGCACATCAGGGATAGTTAACGTTACACCGAAAAGATTATTCGTTTTTCACCGGATTTTACATTGCGCCAGAGCAGGTTTTAAAGTACATAAACAGTGTTGTCGTAAACATAAGGTAAGATGTGATATGATTCACCTTAACCTTGTTTCGTTTTGCGTAGACGCCTAAACGCCAACGTTACAAAACGGATGACGTAACGCGGGTAAAGAATGCTAAGGCTTCGTGTTGCGTAAGAGAAAGGAGGTGAAAAGTTGAAAAGGAACGCTATGAAGCGTCTGAGCCAGAATTTTGAATTTTAGATTCTGTAAATACCAAACATTATAATTAGAAGACAGAAATTCGCTTCTGATACCTGATTCTGAATGACTTGTCGCTCTTTCTTGGTCTCAAGCATGACTTCCTGAAATTGATCCATTCGTTCGTCTGGAAGCGGGAATCGTGTCACTGGTAGATATTCAAGAGGAGAAATCAGAGCTTGTCTCAATTGAGGACTTCGAGGTGACATGACAGAAGCCATTTCGTCCAGTTGAGACAGCACACGAGTGAGTCGATAAGTACCAATTTTTTCTGCAAGCATAATGTTCAAATCACATTGCCAAAATGGTTATCCAGATCAGTCACAGAAATGCATTAGCACATGAACATATTATCATCGCAGCACAAAAATCATGCAACCAATTGAATGCAATTGAATGCAGGAAGAGAAGAACCCAATTTTCGAAAACAATTTGTAATTTTGTAAAACAAAATACTAAGGCTGATGAAAATTCGTTTTTGAGAAACTGACTATGACGTTGACGAAACTGACTACTCACTCTAGAAGAAAATGACTTTGAGATGAGACAGTGTCAGCGACAGATTTCCAGGAACTGATTCATTCTCTGTGTACTCTTAAGAAGGTGAACTGAAGCATCCCAAAGGAGAAGGAAGAGGACACAACCTCTATTTATAGGACTTCTTCCTAACGGGTTACGGGTAATTCTATAACTCTCGTGTCCGCCCATGCACTGAAAGTCTAACTGCCATGTCAAACATGCCAATGTCTAATATTTGCAATAGTATAGACTTTCAGCAAGCGTATTACTATAAAATCCACTTTTTTAGAGCATAATAAGCATTCCAGTTTTGCATTGTTCAGTCCAGAGGATCATGAGACTTTTGATTAGTATTGTATTACAATTTCCAACTTGTGGAAAAAAAAACTCAGTTTCCAGGCGACCTTTTCACACACAATCAATGCCAATTTTGATGACGTCATAAAAATTTATGAGTGTTGTTATAATTTCATTGTTACTCATGCCGTAATTAATAAACAGTACAAAACTGCAATTTTCACGGTATACTTTATCTGCACCTCCAAACTCGTTTCATTATACTTAGAGTTATCATATGGAATTTCTGTTAATATGACTTTCGGCGTTGAAATCATTATTGTAAAATACCAGAAGACCAGAATCATTATTTGGAAAATAATTATTTCAAATTCCTAGTGAAATTCTTGGCGTGAAACAGCTTAGAAAGTGTCACTTTTTTAAAATTCCGTCATGCAAACATTCATTTTATCATGGCGAATGGAAAGGTTTGTACTGCCAAGAACGATAAAATTAGAAAGACCTTCGCAGCTCTGACCGGTCACATTTTGATTTTGCCTTTCCCTTCAAACATGAATAATAATTTGCCAATACACAAGAATCAATAATTTATCAACATTACCTGAATCAATTTTGACGAAAGTGGATATGGGAACTTGTGTGCACTTTGGGAAACGAGGAGTTCTGCTTATAAACACTACTATTAGGAAATCCAATAAAAAAATGTACTATATTTTACAAGGTACGGAAGTATCGAGGAAGTTGAAGGAAGACAGAAGCGAAGGGAAAACGTTTGCACAAGCCGTGCTATACAGCTTTTGCAAATATTTTGCAGGAAATGTCTCCAATAAGGTTTATTTTTGCTGAGGGACCAACTCGAACAGCACACAGATTAACTGATTTTTTTAACCATCCAGTATAGCAGCGTACCCGTTTTAAGATGTTGAATCCCGCATCCGATCCGTCCCACCGAACCGACCCTCTTTGTGATTTTTAAGGATTATACGACTTGCAACGTCAACCTGCTCGTCGCTCGTCGTGGTGGCGGCGCAAAGCTGTGCAAATTCGGATGCCAAGTGGACCATAGACCTAAAAATAAAATTGAGTTCTTCAGTTCATTCTTTTCAGTACTCATGCCCAATGGAGCAAACTCAAAGGTCGTATTTTTCCTCTTCTCCCGTGTGTTACTGGCACTCTCTGCTCCTCTATTCCCGTCTTCTTCTCACTAGTTGATATATTGCATAATAAACAACGTAGGAAAACATGGCCCGAATTATTATTCTCCACCCTCTACTTATACAATCTCCTCTGTCGTCCTTTTGATAATTTTTGCAGGGTTGCATTTATTTTAGCAACTTCACATTTGCAATTCACTTTTTTTTGCCTTTGCTTAATATTAATTCGTCTCCTGGCGTCATATGAATCTTCCGGCGAGATGAAGCAGAACGAAGACGCAGTTTTCTTCCTCTGGAGTGTTCCTTATACTTTTTCTGTAGTCATTCCAAGCATAATAAATTACAAGGTTCATGAGAATTTTCATAGGATGAATTATGTACATGTTTGTTTTCGGTCTGGAAAACGTGATTAACGAAATAGATTCACAAACACAGCAAAAACGGATTTTAAATGAGCATATTTAATCCGTATCCATTACTCAATACGGTACGGATTGGCAGACGATCTTCCAAGAATCTCATAGGAGTCGGTGAACACCACCAGAGTGAGTTTTTAAACCCCATTTTGAATATTCTGTTTTATGCTCTGGGTTTGTTCTGAACCTTGAACTTTGAATCATGCTCGGCAACAGTTTTCAAAACATTGAAACATTTTATTAATTCAATGATTGATTTCAACTACACTGGTTACAAAAGCGACAACAGAAACCCTCAGTTATCCAAACTTTCCAAACCCTCCGTTAGAAGATTAAAACATTACCGACCAAAGAGATGACAAGAGTATAACTTAACAAGGCATGAAGCATTTCACAAAGAAAGCAGAAAGCGCTCACCCCTACGACACATAAGGTAAATGCCACAATATCTATGAGCTTTGTTTTCTTGAAACTGAGTGCTTTGGGCATTTTAGAAAATGAGTACTTGTATGTCAAAGCATAACTCTGTCTTTTACGCTTGAACCAACTGTTCAAGTGAACACGGTCATATTCATCGTGCACCTTTTGTTGAGATTGTAGTGACCCCGTCTTCACAAGAGAATGAAGGAAATCAACTACGTAATCAGAGGATCTTCCCACTGTCCAATAATACTGTGTGAGAGGTTGTGGATGTGCTTTCACTGCTGTACATTTGAAAGGGACCCTTGCAGAATAATATTTCATTCTCTCCAGGAAATGCTCTGCGTTGAGATTATCCAACACGAAAGCATGCGTTTTCCAGTAATCTTTGTTGTAGAACAGATGGGATGCAGCAAAAAGTCCATCGGATGGAGAACTCCACATATCTTCAACCTTCAAGACCACGTATTCAACATGAGTCTCCAGCTTTTCCTTCAATTTGTATCGTCGAAATTCTTGAACTACTCGTACTTGACTAATATCGTTCAAAAATTTATGTCGTTGTTTCACTGTCCAAGTTGGACTCAAAGCATTTTGCGCTTGTACTACATTGACAATTTTGTATTCAGCGTCAACCAACTCCCTTAAGTTGTCAAAAACGTGCCATTCTGGAGGAACGATGAATTCACTCGTAATGAAGCTTTCGTAGCATGTTGTTAAAACAATTCCAAAACACAAGACAACGAGGATATTCCACTTGACCCTTAATTTTGGTGGTGATTGGTGCAGAAGAATGGAAAACAACGTGATGACCTTAGTTGATATGTCATAAATGTTTGATGATGTGTTTGGATTGCTAATATGTTCTAACGTTGCAACCAAAGTTACTGAGAAGCCGATGAGGTACCAAACAGTGCCACAAAACGGTCTAAACCATGCATGCACAATGGACCGATTTTCAAGTACTTCCGAGACAATCTTACAGTATACATATTGTCGGGACACGGGAGCATTCCCCTTTTCAATCTGCTGTGAAAATGACCAAGGGTCTGTAGGCTGGTCATTTTCTTTATAATCAGGACTGGATGACACGAAAGGGACCAGGATAGCATGCAAATTAATTTGCAACATGTGACTTTTGTCATCCAGCGCATCCTTGATTTCATAGCCACCCCTCCAGAGCACAGTGGCATTAAAATGCTGGGCCAAGGATAGTATCAACCTCATATCCTCGTGACAGGGAAACATCATCCCGGTAACAAGTTTCATAAAATATGATCTCCTACATTGTTCAACATATTTAAGCGCAAGTTTGTTCATGGAGAAGTACCCGTGATAGCCGACATAGGGACCAATGCCACCGTTGAATTGTTTCCATGTTTGTTCCAGAACAGTGTTTCCAATCGGTGGGACACCGTCCAGTTGTGTCAATTCAAAATGCATATCCTTACGACAAAACGGGCATTGCACAAAGATCTTGGAGACCTGGTCAAAGTTGTCCGTACAGGCAAAGAACAATATTCTCGGTGGAGATCGATGAATTCCGAACAAGAAAGCAAGTGAATATCGTGTCGTGATGTCAAGTTGGACCAGTTTGCTTTCTGGAAACAACACGATGCTCTGTTCCGTTGGACTCATCTTCGTCGTTGCTTTAATCCGAATTTGAATGGCAACACTCGCCAGGTATTCTTCGAGGGAAAAATCGCGATCGGGATTCAGTTTGAATGGAATATAAAAGACGACTCGACATGGTGTCCATTTCATTCTCAATTCCATGGATTGGTCCTTTTCATCCAAAAATGTTGTTGCGTCCCTTATGATATCCGTGTTCATGATGACGAAAGTGCCTTGATGTCTGTTCACATGCTGAATCATAATTCAGTTCAGTTAACTCGATATTTTGAATATGCACAAATTGGAAAACGCAATTCGCTAAGCCTGATTCAACTTCTAATCGTAGTCCAACCAGTGGTTTGCTCAAACCTACTACCAGCACTAAAAATGTTGAAAAATCTTGTAAGAAACGCATTTTGGGTTCTATGGATAAGCGATCAAGTGTAATATATGTAACTGAATGATTTGTCAGCTTGCGCTTCAAATACTGAAGAGACCGTAAGATTATGTAAGTCGTACTCGGCAACGATAATCAAAAACAATACAACATTAAAATTATTTATTTCTGAGTTGTGCAATCGTAGTTGCAATTACGGCATCCCAACAACAACAAAAGAAAACATTCCAAGAAAGTATAGGCTTTCTCACAAACGTACCCGACGAACCCGAGAATCCGAACGAATGCAGGCCACGAATTGCTGTGGGAAAAGTTGGCATCGTTTACTTTCTCGGGTGCAGACGTGATGGCGCTTACAGAAAACCGTTTGTTTACATTGCACGCTTGCCGTTTGTCTGTGAAACACATGAAAGCAGTGCAACAATTTGTCATTAAGTGTGTTTTGGACTTGTGGACGACACAACTTTGAAAATTTCGAAAACCGAAAATTAAGATTGTAGTGAATTCCCTGTTATTTTATGATACCATTTTATACATTTATAAAATTGGTAAGAAATTGAATGAAATTGATACAGAAAATAAAGTTAGTACTAAGTTGTCGGTGGGGCATTGTTGCAACTTGTCATTGATCATTGATCAATTGATCATTCATTGATGCTCGACTGTCGACTGGAGTCTGGACCTCTGGATCTGAACGTCTGGACTCTGGACATTTTAAAAACACGGTGTTTATAATATTTGACTTTGTGAAATGTGTGGATGAAATAACAACAAAAAGAGACATCAAGCTGAGACTAAAGGGTGGGAATGGCCACTTGTATGAGATGAGACATAATTAAGCAGATTTTAAGAATGTCAGGAAGGATTAGACATTACCTTTATATTAGATTAGAAGGTTGGTTCATTACAAGGTTAATCCCATGAGCAATCTTCGTGAAGGTATTCCGTATTCCGTATGTATAAAATGAGAAAGTGTGTGCCTTAGCACTTAGTTATAATGAGACGCGGTATGGGTTTGTGTTTTCCTCTCCCGCTCCCGCTCCCGCTACTACATTGCATTGCATTGGATTCGGAGAGAATGAGCCAAAGGAAGGTTTTAATCAAGTCAAGTATGAGTGGGAAAGTACGGCACCCCCTCAACCATCGAGTCGGAGGGCTCGGTCGGCGTGTCAAATGGCCTGCGAATTCCGGGAGCTAAAAGGATCAGTCCATTTATCAATGGCATCTTACTCACTGGTCTCAATTTGGCCAAATGGTTGAGTGAGAGTGAGTCCCTCCTGCTCTTCCTTCTCTCCAGAATATAAAAGCAAAATGCAATGCAATGGTTGGAAGCGCCGTCGCACATTCATTCATATAAAATACAGGAAAAGAAGAATCGTATCTATGACTTTCGCAGTCCCTATGTGTTGTTACGCCTATTCCAGAACAAGAGGAAAGGAAAGTCACTCTCCAGCAACAAGAGAGGGAAAAAGCAAACCAAAAGCAACTTATTTCCTATTCCCCTTTTTTTCCGGTGGAAATGGAATAAGAAGAGTAAGTTTGCCTCCTCGTGTTACTACTCTGCTTATAGGATTATTATGACTCTGCGACTCGGGAAACGTTTTCTGGAACGCTGAAGCATATCTAAGCATTTGTATAGGGAAAAGAGGGAAAGTTTCTCATCTTGCCCTTGTATACTTTAGTAGATTCGCATGCTGTAGTTCCTTCCAGAAGAGTTGTGGAGCATGCAGCATAGTGCAGTAGTGTTCCTGGAACTATCTGCTACTATTGCAATCCTTTCTAAGTCTTCTTTGTGTATATTACACTACATTTCTTAAGAGAGAAAAAGCTTTCTCTCTCTTTAGTACTTTATTCAGCCATCCTACTGCGTGTATTAGGAACATGGACCTCGTCTTCTCAGTGTGTGGCAATAGCCATAATACTTTGTTTGCGCTTTTGGCTTGTGGAAGAACGTCAGGTTGCACACAGTGCGCCTGTAGATCTCTGTGTCGATTTTGGGGTGCGACATGCGCCCAGCCCTAACATGTCATGAAATATCTACGTTTATACACACACAGTCGACGAGAGGCTTCTCCTTTCGATCCGCACAACTTTTGTTCCTGAATTATTGACACGGAAGGAAAATGTGATCAAAGAAGGAACGTGGAGAAGCATCGTCTTCGTTTCTTCTTCCCTATAACTCCCGCGTTACACCATCCATCCGCAACCACACAAGCTCATTCCGCTCTTCGTGCAAATAAACTCTGGAAGCAAAAGTCAAGTGATCTCTCACATTATAGAGAAATCTTCCAAATACACTATTTTCTCTTGAGTTTTATACTATTACTTATCCATCATCATCTCTCTGACACAACTTGACACAAGAGGAGGACAGACGCACTTGGACTCATAAAGGAAAACCACTGATAACTTTCCCCACCGTCGCATCCGTTCCAGCATGCAAATCACTCTTGAGATACAAAAAACGACCTTCTGAAACCCTTTCCAAACTCTTTTCCTATGACTCTCGTTATTCAAACACGTGCTTTCCCCTGTATTACATTCAGTATATGAGCTTTATATTATGCATTCCTCTTTTCACCCTTTTCCTTACTCACTCAGCTGATATCCACGCTTTCCCATTGTGTTCAAGACATTCAAGAGTCTCGTGTGTAGAACAAATACCTGAACAGTACATAACAACGATGATCATCCGATCGAACATCACATTCCTCTTTTGGAATGCTCCTACGCTGTTCCTTCTATTGTTTCAAATCCTGTAATCCTGTATAAAATTTTTCAAATAATTAAAGGTTCACTTTTGGTCCGTAGAGTTATACTTTAAAAATTAATTGGATTTAATTAGCATAATTACTAAAGAATATGCTATCATAGTCACGGGTGAAAGCCAAGGAAAAGGAGAATTTTCGGGGTATTAAGAGAAAAAGAAGTGCATTTACACAGAGAGACGGAGAAGTGAAGATTGTGTAGAAAAAGGGTTTTTTGCCCTGGTTATGAATGAGACGATCATTAAGTTTCAAAGAGAAGGGGGATTGAAGGTTTTGCTTTGCTTTGCCTATGTGGGAATGTTTAGATGAGGAGAAAAGGGCGAAGAGTAATGCAATTACTCCATTGTGCTTCTGTGGTGAAGGAAAGCTGTTGTGCGTCTCCGTGGGTGTCTCTTGCCTCCTTGACTGTGCCACAGAGGTGGAAGGAGTCAATAGAAAGAGGCGGTTAAAGTCGTCTCTGTGTCTTGCATACACCGAGTCAAGCTGTGCGAGAGTGGGATTGTGTTTGGTAGGAATGGATAGAGAAAGCTTGGTTTGGTGTAAGGAAAAGAAGGCGAAAGTAAGAGAGACACTTTGAAAGAGGAGACAGAGGGGGCGATCGTGTGTAGTATTATGTAGGAGTAGGCGGGAGAAGTTCCGCACTCGTGGTACGGAGACGGACGTAGTGGAAGTGGAAAGGCTATATATGCTCTGTGATGTGCAAAACTGACATTGTGCATGGAAGAGCAGGCAGCGACCAAGAAAAGGAATGGCACAGAGAGGGGAAAAGAGAGCAGAGGAGAGAGAGAGAAAGTTTGTTTGTAGCATGGAAAGGTAGAATAAGGAGGGAAATTCTCTGGAATTTTCGGGGAAGAGGCTGACAGTTGAACACAGACAAACGACAATCGGTCCTGGAAAAGAGAAGGGAACATTGAGTTGAGTTGAGTAGAGTTGAGTAGAGTAGAAAGAGAATGAGAAAGAGAGAAGCGGAGAGAAGAGAGAAAGGCAAAAGAAAGAATCGATACAACCTCGAAATTCCCTTAGGACGGAGGATGGCTCTATCCGGTCGGGCATTGGTCCGAAGCTCGGGTGACGTTCATTGCCACCAACACCAGGATTGGATTGCGAAGGAGGACCGAGTCTCTCAGGCTCTATCAAAAGGCAAACTGCTCGGGTACTTTACTGCTGCACGCGGCAAAGAGCGACGATGAGGAGCTGCTCTTCTTTCCTTCCGCCCGACAAACAGTCCATCCATATGCTTCAAGTTGAACCACCGCAGGGATCTTACACAGATAGTCGTAACCAGGACGAGGAGACGCAACCTGTCACGGGCTCTGGCTCCAATGGCTCAAGTGCTTCTTTGTCGTGGTTGCAAATGGCCTCATTTCCATCCGCCTCCTTGTCAGCTCTCTAATCCTCGGACCGGGTCAAAAATTGATTTTCTTCTGCCCTCACTCCCCTTCACAATCATATCACAATCATGGCTTTCTTTAACAAAATGTAATCATCTCATTCACTTCCTTCCATGTCCCTCCCTCTGTCATACTTGATGCCATCTCAGAAAATCATGCTTACTAATTCCAACCTACTCACAATGACGAAACCCGAATTCGGGGAATATCACGCTCACGCTACAATCTTTACAATCTTCCCAATCACAGAATCCAAAATACTAAAAAAAATGTCAAAGGCACCTCTACAACAACTACGAATAAACATCCAAAAACATCAAAAGGTAATACACTAGTAAATCCCATACCCACATTTCATGTTACCCACATTACATAAAGTCTGATTCTCCGACCCCGGCGACGGCGACAAAAGGAATCGGCAACGTGGTGAACAACTCAACGCTACTCCTATGTTGTGAGCCAAATGACATCTTCCATTTCCAGTTAACCCCAAACTCTAAAGAAATGTCACCGGAATGGAAAACCCCCAGGAGAGCTGGTCACATCATGCGGATCGTTGGATGAGTCCTCTAAGATGTCACACAGTACACATAGTAAAGCACTCACGAGGCTTGAGGCTTTTGTGTGGGCAGATCCATAAAAATAAAGAAGATCCTATTCAGTCCGAAAAGAAAGCTTCTATGTGTTTCTTTCCTCTCTTTGACTCTTTGGTGTCTCATGTCCTTTAGCATGTAACATCCTCCTTGAGTATAACTTTTTTGATACTATATCCCACTTACTTTCACATTGCTTGGTAACTCAAGCAGAGTCATCGAGTATGTGTGTCCTCAATGTGACACTACTCCCTTGAAAAAAAAGAAAGCAGATTAGATGGGTTGCTAAGTTGTAGCTGGATCCATCAATAATGTTTTTTTACTGTGCAATGTGACGATGTCGCCTGCTTTTACTCGCTTTTATTTCCACACTGACATTTTCGTCTTTTCTTTTACTCATTCCTTTGCTTTCATTATAACTCGACTTTCATTCTCACTTTTCCATCGGTCAAAGTGTCATCACGATTCACTTTAATGACTATAGTGTGTGTAAGTGACGAAGTTCCATTCCACTGTCAATGATCTAACTTTTTGAGGATGTCATTGGAATTTTCATTATCTAATGTAGCACTTTGATTAAGCGTCGTTTTCAAAGAATCTGAGATTTTTTTGACATTTTTGATTCATTATGAACATTAAAACATTTTCTTAAAAAAATGATACTTTTGTAGAAAGCGGGAGTTTCTTTCATGACATGAATGTGGAGAAGTGGAGATGTTTGCCCTTATGAAGTTATCTGGATTGATTTGGCGCCGGTGGGAAGATCTTAATGACATGCTTAAGGGAAAAAGTGGGGCAAACGTGGAAGCTTTCAGGACAAAGAGGGACTTTTTGGTTCAAAAGACGCCAAGAAGATAGAAGATCCAAAGAGCATGAGAGGAAGGAGGAGCGCGGCTACCCGCGAGAGAGCATATGAGGTCAATGATTCCAGGGAAAAGTTGGTCATGCGGGTTTGAACCAGGAAAGTAAAAGAGAAAGCGGTGAAAGCAGTCGGGGGCATTTCGATGGTAGCTTTGACTCGTTGACTGCTGCCTTCTCTGCTCCGGTAAAAGTCCAAGTGGATTATGTAAATAAGGACAGACGTAGCGGATATAGGTTGGATAGCTGTAGGCTTCAGTGTAGATTACGAACCTGGTCTGAGTGACAATGGGCCGAAAAGATGTCCTAAGTGACAAGACATGACACTCTGTCGACTCTTCGACTGCTTTTCTTCGAACAGGCCGAAAAAGAAGACGCTCGAGCAAAGAAGCGTACGTCAGAAAGTACCCGGTTTCACTTTCCCTGCTACAAACACAAAGTATCTTATACAATTCTTACTTGCCACTTGGGCACCTATGTTACCCGGTTCGTCTCTCCTATCATTCCTATTGCTTCCTTTCCGCTTGTCTTGTAGTAATAGGCTCCTTGCTTTTTTCAGCTTATGACCAAGGTGAAAGAGTGAAAGCAAAAGAATTTTTGGCAAAGATTTGTATAGGTAGAAGTGAATCGACCGGGATAGAGGAGTCCATCTGCGCCTGTTACCACACTCGAGGTGTTGCCATATGCCGTCGTCTCATAGTTGTTTCCTGTAGGAAAAAGGAGAAAGGAGCGTAGAAAGTAGATAATTTATGGCCCTGTTGCCCAACTCCTTCGAATAAATCTTTGGCCACCCACCTTTTCCCTTTTGCACAACTACCATCCAAACCCTTCTCCACTCCATTTTGTTCAAAGTTGACCCGGTAATCGAGCTGAGAAGTGTGGACCAACCAACCAGACTCATCTTCACCACTTTTTTTTATACTCAAATCCATATCTCTCACGTTCATGCTTTCCTCCTCATATAACGTTGGACTCTGACGCATGCCTTTGCATCCTGAAAGCATAGTTTACAATTCATCCCACGACGCATTTTTCATACATTCTCATTATTTCCAAGATCAAACGAATGATGAATCATCGTAATAACCAAGTAATCATCCGAACATAACAAACTACTTTACATGTTTACATTATACAAATTACATGTTTATTCACACTGTTGCTCTTCTGCGTTGTCTATCTCTCCGCTTACTACGCAATTGCACAGATACCCGGGTAATTTCTCAAAGTCCCTTTTGATTCACTCGGACTTGCCTTTTTTCCCATTTTCTCTCCATCTCCAAAAATATAGAAACAAAACGAACAAATGGAAATAAACCTGACATTTCATGTTTGCAAAAAGGATTAAACAAAGTTTGCCATGAGCTTATCGAATGTATTGCATTACTTCAGGTTTCGTTTGCACAGGATTCAATTTGTAGTGCTTAAAGTACTACTTTTCTGTCATTTCAGGATTCATGGCATGGAAAAAGTCATAAAGTAAAAAAAAATCTTCATTGTTACTTCAAAAAAATTGTTGTATCACCCTAAATGATTTGTTGGTCTACATCAAACTTTATTCCAAAAAAAACCTGACTTTTGTGACCATTAGCGGCTTTGTATCGAATGACATTTTGCCATTTTCACATGACAGATCAAAGACGAAAGTGACAAAGCGTAATGAACGTAATCACCGGTTTTGCCCTCCTTGCCTAGCGGCATTATTGGCTTTCTGAGTCATTAGCAACAAAAAAATCCTTACATTTCATCTTTTTCAACCTCAGAACTCGGGACATCACAAATAACTTTGCAGTTTGCACGTTTACGTTACATTAAATTACATACTCAGACTCAAGATAATACTTTCCAAGGTACTACTTTTTTGGCATATGTGTCCAAACAAGGACATAATCATGAGAATGATGACTCATTATAAAAATGGTAGCAATAAGATTTTTGAGTCATTTGACCACATCTCGCGAACAAAGAAAGAAAATTGTAATA